>JAKUCV010002944.1:6999-36725 GCA_028386065.3 Turnera subulata
AATTCTCAACATACGCTAGTCTTAATTTATTATTATAACCCATCCGTAATAATAATCGACTAGGGACATTTAAGAATATGAAATATTCTAGGGTTATAAGTATGTGCAAGCGTTTATCTCATAAACGATACTTATTGGAATAACCTTAAAGTGTATGTACATGACTATAAATGAACATCCATGATTGGCTTTTGGGCATATTACTAACACTTTCCTCCTTGTAATCATTGCAAAAAAACAACGCATCTAGAAAAATATTGCTGGTGGAGAGCTGATGCTATATGTGGTAATTGTAAACAAAAGGGACACATTGCCAAAGTCTGCAAATCAAGAAATTTTCAAGCACAAGTGGCACAAGATGATGACTTACAGGAGGAGCAACTTTTTGTTGATTCTTGTCTTTCTACTAATAACTCCTTTAATGCTTGGCTTATTGACAGTGGATGCACAAATTACCTGTGCAATGATGCTGCCATGTTCAAGTGCCTTGATGATTCCTTCAAATCCCAAGTGAAAGTAGGAAATGGAGAGCTCTTAGAAGTCAAAGGCAAAGGTTCTGTGGTTGTTTCAACAGTATCAGGTACCAAAGTTATTCCTGATGTTTTATATGCACCAAATATTAGCCAAAATCTATTGAGTATTGGACAAATGCTTGAAAAGAATTACTCATTGGTTTTTAAGGATCGCGAATGTACTATTTTTGATCCTTCTGGAGTATAATTGTTCACTGTCAAAATGAACAATAGAGTATTTGCTTTAGAGTGGGAAAAAGTGAATGAACAGGCCTATATCAGCACCTCATAGATGGTTACAAATCTTGATCATATTGATCGGGAAGATGAAATATTTTTTGATGCTCAAGTTGGTGAGATCTTTCAACAAGATGAGTCGGAAAAATCACCAATTCAAGCAAATGAAGCAAGGACAGGTAATAAAAAATTAAAGCTCATCCACACTAGTGTATGTAGCCCAACCAAAGCACAAGCTTCAAGTGATTCACAGCCAAGGCTGCAAGTTCCACTCCTTGAAAATATTTTTTCTAAGTTGCTGAGTAAGAACAAGATTGAAGATCCAGGAGGAGTGTTTGTCACCAACATGCCAAGGAGGAGTGTTAAGAAAAATGGCATTGTTGGTTCCTATTGACTTGTTCATGTTTAGTTACTAGTAGTTTCAATAATCATGCATTGTCACAGTCAAATCTGTTTAGGTTTCATAGTTGTTACATTGCAGTTTTTTAGCTATTTTTCTCTTTTAAGTTGTAACTAGCTACACCTACATAGGTAGGTGGTTATCTTTTTTTCCTATATAAGTTCATGGTCCAGTGATAAATAATATATACCAAAATAGGAGTTTTGCTATCTTTTTTAAACTTTTGTTTCTCTGTAAGTTCCAACAGTCACATCTCCACTTAGCATTTCAATCCCCATTTGGCTCCAAGTATATGACTTCTGCCTTTGATGCCCGTGGAAAACGAGTCAACTCTTTCAGAAATTCGAGTCATTGAGCTTCTGTTGTGTAATCATTGGGTTGCACATAAAACTTACGCAGAACTAGAGCTTTGGCTAGTATAACTTCAATGAAGTCCATCTCACGATCCATCTCAACGCCATAAATGCCTACTTCTTGAAGGTGGTCAATGGAAAAATCTTCATAGTCTTCAGCTGCTCCCAGCTTGGCTTGGTCTGGATCCCCACGATCTGCCTGGTCCACCTGAAATATATATATTTGGAACAATCTCAAAACCAAAAGCTAGCATATATTGAAAACAAAAGATTAATATATGCAGTATCCATATTTCATGCTCATGTACTGTCGTTGATGACTTACTCTAATGACAATGTCAAGTTTCCTCAAATTCGGTGAGCTTCTGATCAAGCACAACAGACATGATACTTCATCTACAGCAGTGCAGGAGCTCATTCCCGCAATTTGAATAACGGTCAAGTGATGAAGGATGGTGGGAAGCCTACGCGGCAAACCACCTAAAGCCAAGAACTTTTCAAGGATTGGCAAAATTAATTAGTAAGTAATTAATAGAAATTGCAGTCAATTGATGCGCAAGATAATAATGGTCAAGTTGGCATACTTGTAGGAACTTGTCGCTGTCCACATCTAACCGCTCCAGTGCAGGAAGAGAACCGAATACTTCAACGGCATTAGACCCAACTCCCAACTTATGTACTTCATCTGCCATGAAATCATCAGCGCTTATAGATACTCTTGCAAGCAATGGTGTATTTTTGAAACAGATAGAACCAATCTCAAGGCAATCAAGCTCAAACACCTGCAGCCTACAAGCTTCAATATTCATGTGCTTGACATAACTACAGTCCCACAAACCCAACTCCTTAAGTAGCGGGCAACAGGGGATGAAAGTTTCAAAAAATTTAGCATCCAAGTCAACTTGATGTAACTTCAGAGTGACAAGAGTACTAAATCCTACAAATGCCTGTGGAAGTTTGAAGATACATGAAGACAAGTCTAGATGCCTCAACTGAAGACATGAAAAGAAGCATGAAGTTAACTTGTACTTCCGTTTATCTGTAAATCCAAGAGTTAAATCCTCAACATGCATCCTGGGCAAGTGAAGCATTACTTCATCAATCTCGGGGAAGCCCTCCAGCCCAAGAATGGAGAGAGTGAACTTAATTATTGCTCCATCATGACTTAATATAACACGAAGAATAGCAGGCAAAAGTCTATCAGTATCAGAACGCAAGAGTCGTCGATAATATTCTCCGCCCACCAATGCTTTACTAAATGTATCATCGAATACTAGCTGGGGAAGGTTTTTCCATGTATGCCTCCACTTGGTCGACAAAGTACATGTCCTCACTGCATCTCGTAGTGGTAGGAAACATAGAATAATTGTGATTACATCGGCTGGAGGGAGTCTATTTTAGGGTAATCTATCAATTCTCTGCGATCTTCCACAACTAACCCATGAATGAAGCAATTCCACTGATAAAGACAGAAGTTGCAGCCTTTAGCCATGAATGCAATTTGTCACAAACTGTGCTATCAGGATGAATAAGAAATATTGACAATAATTCCAGAATGGTAGAATCACAACAATGGCCAGTGCAAAATCGATACAAAGCAGAAGAACACTCGCAAGTAAATTGAAATTTCTCAGCAGTCTAACCAAACTTCAATCAAAAGTAAAAAAATTGCTAGATTAACCCAAGCAAACCAATATAGCCCATATCTTTGATTTGGGACACGGCCGGATTTCTGTTATTCGCCATTTAATTTCGATACTCAAAGTGGCAGAAACCAAAAGAGAACACAAAATGAAAGGGCAGCAAGTCAAATGAAAAGTAATTAAATTCGAAGCAAACCTTAGGGAAAGAACCAAGGTGGGGCGAATTAGGAGAAGATGCCTAAAACCAAGTCAGTGACGTATAAAACCAAAACCCTTCCTTCCTTCCCACGTGAGGGATTCTACTTCTTCACTCCCAAGGAAGAGTGCATCGATCCTTTTAAAATTAATGGCATACACACCGTTATTAAATAAGATTTCTTTAACCAGAGAGGGAAATCCGGATTTTATAAAAAAAATTGGAAAGAATGGGGTTGATTACATTTTACCTTCCTCAATCCTTCTTCAAAATTAAATCATCATAATTGAAAAATTCTTCCTAATTTGACCACGTAAATAAT
Source organism: Turnera subulata (assembly GCA_028386065.3). Classification (NCBI taxonomy): domain Eukaryota; kingdom Viridiplantae; phylum Streptophyta; class Magnoliopsida; order Malpighiales; family Passifloraceae; genus Turnera; species Turnera subulata. The sequence goes on from JAKUCV010002944.1 coordinate 10,663, forward strand.
GATTTTGGGTTTGAGTTCATCACATCCCCTTTTTATTTTTTAAAAAACTTCCGATTATTGAAAAAATCCTAGCCATCTAATGATGATGCCAAAAAAAAGGGTTGTTTTTTTCCAAAAAAAAAAATAAAACAAAAATGGTTGTATAAAAAAGAGGCAGGAGGAATGAATTTGACCACTGTATGTCACCCCAAACATCGCAACAGCAACATCATGAAAAAATGAAATCAATATTCACATACAAGTTGATTGGAAAGAAAAACATTGGCAACAACACGAATTTAAGTAACCCGAAGAAAGCAAAATCCGATTGTTCTTATCGGAGCAACTAATATATTTACTTTTTCTCCGAGAGGTTCAAAACATAAAACACAGCTATATGTTGTCAAGAAATATATATAGTCCCTCAACAAAGAGGATTGATTTTTTTTTTTTGGGTGAAACAAAGAGGATTGATTTACAAGCGTTGTAGTGTCGATCAGCATCTCTTAGAAGAATATGCCATTGGTGTTGAAATCTGCAGCCATCATATGGGATGCATATCAAGTTCTACATTTTTTCAGAAGAGTATTGCGGATCGTCAGATTAATCTGTCCCTGTGGACATCTCATGACACAATCATTAAGTATCTTATATTCTGAATCAAACAATAGGCTTATAGGCATATTTTTTAAAAAAAAAACTTATTCAATGGAGTATTTCGGCCCATTTTGTCAAACATTCCATCCCCAAAAGTATTTGATCATCCTCAAACAAGACTTGAATCCTCATCTGTTTATAGGTATACAAATATTTCTACTTTATAAGATGCATGCCTAAACCGAGACAACTTTTTCAGAATCTCATATTTGGTTAGCAGATGCCGAAGGGTGAACATACAACTGCTGTGTGTTCATATGAATTGTGGAGGTTATTATATGAACATGATACTTCCAACATGGCACCAAATTGCACCTCGGCAACGTCAAGTGATAAAGGATGGTAGGAAGCCTACGCGCGCACAGTACGTACTTGTCCTATCCCGACTACGAATGACAAAAGGGATTTGTGTCTGTACCAAACATGTCCGTAGTTGAAGATTAGGATTAGCTAGGCACTACGATGGTTAATCATTTATCAACATTCCTTCAACTATATAGAATTAACATCCTTGATTTTCACTTTCATACATCAACTGGATTTGAGCTCTTATTTACTAGATAAAACAATAAATAATTTGGGCATCCAAAATCTTCTTCTAAGAAACAAGAAAATAACAGAAAATAGTAGGGTCTCTGTTTGTAATTCTCAACAGATGTCATTGCTTTGATGACATTCTGGTAATACAATCTCGTTTTCATCAAAAACAGAAAATAGTAAGTATATAAGTTTTCAACCTTGTATACATAAATGGGATATATGGGAATCATCAACAAAAGGAGAGGGGGAGAATCGTCCGCAATCCCCCACAAGATCAAGGAGAAACACTTCTCTGATCACAACAATCGCTCATCATTGTGACATTAATTGTAAATGGAGGCAAGCAAAAGAATTTCCCCCACAAAACTGCATCCCTGCATCAAAGGTGTGAATTCCTGACAAGAACTCCATGTTTTGATCCAAGTCGATGCATCTAGCTTTTGGTAAAACATCATCGTCCAAACGAACACTCAACTTAACTAAACTAGGGGTGCTTTCAAAACAGGCAGATTTGAAACTACCAACAAACTCAAAACTCTCAAGTTTTGGAGCATTAATGCAGAGATAATCAAGGTAAACGTATATGAGCTTCAAACTCTTAAGTTGCGGGCAAAGGAATATGAGTCTCTCTTAAGTTGCGGACAAAGGAATGTTTTTTTTTTCTTTTTCCCCGACTTTATATTAGTTTTCTATTGTTGCTCTTACTCCTCTCTTTCAACTTTATTTTTTCATTGGTTTTTAAAAAGAAGAACAAGCATTATGAGCTAGTTTTGGTTGAAAGATATGGGCATTTCTCTTCTGTGTACGAATGTCAATGCTGATTGGGCTCTTAAATGCGGGCCGTGAAGAAATACAAATCCCTTATACGGTAACAAAATACGTACGGATGGATGTAGGACGGTGAGAGCCCAACAAAAAGAAATCATAGAAAAAAAAATAGAAAAGGAATGTACGAGCAAACTGCAAACTGCAAACTACAAAACGGTATATGTACCTTCCAGCAAAATTACTGCCTGGAAAATGGGAAATTTACAAGAACAAGTTGATAGGAAATAAAACATTAGCAAAAACAAGAATTAATTAACACAAAAAGCAAAATCTGATTGTTCTTATAAATGCAACATAATTACTTTTTTGCCAAGTCGATCTCTCTCATAATGGGTTTCATTTCATCTAAGGAGTCACAAATTTGTGAGAAGTAGGCAATATCGGGACATAGCACATAATCTGAGATTTGCTAAGCCTTGTCTTAAAAAAATATTTTGTCAATTACAAAGTTTCTCCAAGATACAACGACTTATTCTTATTAAGAATGACAGGAGATTAAAAACTTTCAAAAAAATTTAATAATTAAAATCCAAAAGGAGGAGAAGAAAAAAGATAAAGAACCAAATCTGCTCTGTGTTTTTGTTTTTGTGAAGTGTGTAAAAGGAGGAGAAGGTGCATGGTGATGGTGGATTAAGAGTTGGGGTTTGTGGGTTATTTCTAATATTCCGAATCCAATACACCAAAATAATATATTTTCAAACAGTTTCAAAACACAAAACACAGTTGTATAGTCAAGAAATATAGTCCCTCAACGACGAGAATTGGTAAGCACGCGCTGTAATCTAGATCAGCATCTCCTAAAAGAATTAATATGCCTTGACGTTCCAATTATCCGGATATTTTAGTAAAAACCTGCGGCCATTATATGGGATATCAAGTTCTAGATTGTTTTTACAAGAGTCATGAACAGGACGGGCATTAATCATAAAAACCAAAGAAGAAAATGAATTTTGGTGATAGACAATGCTATTTGCTAGTTTGCTATGCATAGCTTGGTTTGCGTTTAGTTTGAAGAACTAATCATAAACGCTATGACCTCTTTTAGCTGCACATCCCAAGTCCCAACATCAGAAAAGGGAGAATGATGAAACCAAAATAGATTATAAAATGTCCAGCGTCACCCATATATAATAAGCATTTCAATCCTTACATGGCTCTAAGTATATGACTTCGGTAAGATCTTATTAAAAATCAGTAAATTCGAAACAATGAAATAAAATTTTAGTTTGATATTCAATATGCTATATATCTAGTATTCTTTAATTAAATATATCAAATTAGTGCCAATGTTCAAGAAAATAAAGGAAAAAAATAATTTATACTCAAGATCACCGCAATCTAGCTATGGATAATCGCTATTAGCAGGAATGGCAAAAGTCTTCGTTGGTGCAACATCGATGGGGATATTATATATTGACCCTGTGGGGACAGGGACGTGGAGAGGTTGCAACCCAAAGTTAATTTTGGGATGGGATAGAGATCACACTATCCTCCCGTAAGAATCCGAAAAAGAAGAGTATGACTATTTTATCTTTCAATTTAATAGTGTTTACATATTTAAACTTTGGTTTTTTTTGTCTTTTTAGACTAATACAAAATACGAAAAACGAAAGATTACAGGTTTACTCTGGTATTTTTGTTGTATTTTGAAATTTTGGTTAGATATTTAGATTTGACACACCATTCTAATATGTATTTTTTTTAGAATGAAATCTAATATGTATTTAAACATACATGTATTGCATTTTAAAAAAAACTAGTTTTTGTGCACGTGCGATGCACGTGGTACAATTTTGTTTTTTTAAGCAATTTTTAATAATTTAAAGTTTTTGTAAATATTTTTTTAAAATAGGTGAAATATTTCTATTATAATTTATAATTTCCAACTACAAATTATTAATTTAATAATTTCTTTATATTTAACATAAATTAAATAATTACTTTTCTAATTATTTTCTATTTTAATTAAATTGCAATATCTTAAGCATAACACAATTTATATGAGAAACTTTGAATTTGTTAATTGTGAGCTAACATAAAGTTTAGGAAGTGAAGTGTATATAATAGAACACTTTAATTTTTTTCTATTTTAATTTTCTTAAGAATTGGTTGCATTTGACTATCTTCGTCTTCAATACAGATGCAAGTCTTTTCTTTTTCATTTTGTTCTTCACCAATTGTCTTTTGCACTTCCTCTGCAACAAATCGTCCTTTTTCCTTATCCGAGTTGTTTGCTTTGTTCATCCTTACTAAGAAAATGTATTCTTTGTCTTAACAATCGATCAACGTTTGTTTTTGTCGCTTTGCCTTCAAAATAGAAACTTAGATTTGTCAATTGCTATTCCTTAATAGATCAATTTTTAGTTATCAATTTTTAGTTATCATTCATTATTTACCTCATCTCCTAACATCGCAATATAATTAGTCACATCACATCCAATTATCATTTTTTCCTCATCAATATGGTTACCAATGTATAATCTTTTCCGTCAAACACTTCGCATGTACCTATAAGATATGAATTAGATATGTTAAATAAAAATTTAAATATAAATATCTAGCAAAGATAGACCATTATTTGATTTTTATAATGCTCATACCTTGGTTTGTATCTATCATATCCATTGCATTTCCTGCTTCACTCTTGTGGCATTTGGAACATGACAGCTTCCTTCATACACTCCAATATGCTTTCATCAGATTCCAAAAGGCCCCTTTTTGTACTGCTTCTTTGAATGTTGAGTACCGCACTCCATTGACAGATAAAAGATCTTGAAATGATTTTGGGCCTCTCACATGATTCAAAAATAATCGAAGAAAGTACCTTTCACCTTCTTTTGGGTTTGCCAAATTTCACGGCCAATAACGAATTTACTCTGTCATGGAGTCCACGTTTTCTGTTTTGCTTTCCACACATAATGTTCTGGAAATTCCCTACAAAATTTAGCAATCTTTAGTAAATAGTATTTAAAGCTTAATACTCTTTGTTACTATATAATATATTTCATCTAATGTTACTATATCATTTTCCTTGAAATAAGATAAATATTATTTCTTTCTTAATATAAGAAAATTTTCCAAAAAACATTAAAAATGGATGATGGAATTTAAATTATAAATTATAGGAAAAGAAAATTAAAAATAGTTCAATAAACTTATGGTAAGAGATAATTTAATACCTGTAGAGAAATTTACGGGCATTTTCTTCTTTGGAGCACGACACCATAAATTCTGTGAGCATGGTTCTTGTTATATGATCCCAACAAATAACATTTGATAAATTTGTGTTTTCCTAATAATAAACGGCTTGTTTTCCTAGTAAATACAACTGTAGATTCATGATTGGAGGACTGATTTCATATAAATTTAAGCTCCGAATTCTCCATGCTGCCTGTTGTGAAGATACAAATGTTGCATCTTGGAATTTTTGAATCTCAACTATCGTTGTACTCCCATTGTTTTCTGCAATATGCACTGCCACTTTGTCGTATCCTTTGTATATATACTTGTAAAGATACTTTACAAAATATATACTTGAGCATATCTCGAAATTAATATGGCTTTTATATCTTGTTAAGAGATATGGATTGCAAGGTACATCCCATCAATTATCTAGCACTTTCCCTTTCTTTGTCACGATTCGATTATTATTCCTTCGTCTATATATTGGATAACCATCTTTTCCTTTAGGATAATGAAATCAACATTGCCGAGTTTTTTTTTTCAATATTGTCTTGCACCATGCAACCATAATTTTTGTTCAGCTCACCGCAAGGCCCATGCATCATGTGTTTTGATACTAACTGATAGAGGAAAGGATTTTCTTTCTCATCTGGAATCTTTACACAAACGAATTGGTCAAGCTGTTCTAGAGATGTAATTTTGTAGCTTTCCTTCAGTATTTGAAACATATGGCATTCCTCTTTTTTGAAACTCCGTGATGAAAGCATGTATCGTTACTTCTCCTAATATTGCTTTTTAATTATTTGGTCTTTGATATCCTGAATTTCGGCCCAGAACACTCTATCTACTAATTCTACTCTATTTTTTGTTGTTTGTCCATATTTCAAATCAGTGGCGGATCCAGCATGTAGTCACTGTAGGCAGGTGACTACACTGGATTTTTGGAAAAAAATATTATTATAGCAATAAACATATATGACTAGTGTTTTAATTAGGAATGTGAATTTTAGATTTGTATTTTAATTTGGATTCTGTTATATTTTATCACTTCCTTAGTTACTTCCATATATAATTGTGTTCTTGTGTAAGAATTCTAATTTGATAAGTTTCTAGTTTTCTTAAGTAGTTAAATCCTAATAATCTTTAAGATATTCACCGATTGTTTTCATAAAAATTCACCAAAATACTAGTAGATAGTTTCCTAACTAAACTAAAACTAAATAGAATTGTTATCCCAATTCTTAAAAACTCTGGTCAATTCCCAAATCTTTAAGATATTTACCGATTGTTTTATGTACACATTTATTACGGACAATAAATCTGCAAAATCAAATAATTTTGCTCTTCTTAGATGTTAAATAATATATATATATATATTTCTTTTTGATCCTCATGTTAAAAAATATTGAGTCCTTATAAAATTAATTTAATTATTTTTAGTGAATTTTTTTAAAATCATAATATCTTGTTGCATTTGCATGATATTAGCATGTAATTTAAATATAACTATTTTTTGTAAGAGGATTTAAATATTAATTTTTAAATTTTTAAAAATTAATATAACATTACCCTTAGATTTAGTTAAATGATTCATATTTCTTAAACTAATTACCAAGATTTTGATTATTATAGTGGAGGAGCAACATTTATTTTTATTTTTTGCTTGGTTATTAAATAACTATTTGATTTGAAAAAAGTTGATTTTTTCTATTAAATATCTTTTTTTTTTGCCTACACTAAATAATATTCCTGGATCCGTCCTTGTTTCAAATCATCCTTAATCTCTTACCATTTGGGATTGCATGTTATTATTATAAAAAAACCTGATTTTCCAAATCGTTGAACCAATGTTATTGCATTTAAATATCAACGTCGCATATTACTTGGACCTCCGATAAAAAGAACCTGGTAGTATGAGCCTTTTTCCAACTTCATTTGCTCTAGTTTCTCCAACCATCACACTATTAACAATATCTTGGTATAATTCTGATCTTATTTTTGATTGTTGTAGCCGAAAATAGTCGAGTCTTGTTGATTCGAGTTTTATATACATGCCAACCACAAATTGTTGGAGCAATCTTCCAGTCAAAAGAAGTAAAGTCGGTTCATAATCTCTTATTTGAAGCTTGTAGCAATAATATTCTCTACAAGAAACTTTTGATGTTGTGGGTTTATGCACTCCTGCATAAAAAAAAAATTAACAAATTAAATATTATATATAGAATATTAAAAAAAATTATTAGCAATGATAATAATAGCTTGTACCTTGATCTTCTATTTCAAATATGTCATTAGAAGACAAAAACACAGGTGTATCATAGCTGTTATCGATTGTAATATTTCTAGATCCACCATTCAGACGATCTTGTTTATAAATATTTTGATACCAACCAACTCCGCCTTTTGGAAAAAGTAGAGGATATTGTAATGCATCATAACAACTGTAAAAGTGCATTACCTTATGTCTTTGTCTAGAATTAGTATGAACAATAATATCTTTCTCAAATGATACGTTACATGCATTGCCTTCAATCCATATGGCAGCAACTTGCTCCATTGTAGGTGCATTATATACACATTGATCGAGAGATAAGCTTGTATTGATATGTATTTTGAACTCGTCAAAGGATGAAAAATCTTTTAACCATGTATAAGGATTTTCTTTAATAATATCCATCAACTTCTTTACTATATTCTCATTCAGTTGTCCTTCTTGCATTATTTGCATTCTGTTATACAGTTCATTGTCAGTATCGTAAAAGTAAAGTTGTAAACATTTTGAACTATTTTCAGTTGGCACCAAACCAGGTAGATAGTGATAAAGTTGGCCTTGTGTTTTGAATGTATAGACTCCCTGCTTGGATGATGCTAGTTCCTTATCTATTTTAACTGAAACGCCCCGACCCGTATTTACCGTACACAGTAAACACGTGCCGGAACTGTCACAACCCGACCAAACAAAGCCCAGCATACAGTGTATACAATAGAAACTCTGGCTTAACAGCCCAAATTATAAACAAGTCACCAAAAATCTGGCCCTTCGGCCCAACATCAAAACATATCACCCGAACCCGGGAACATCAATAATAACAAAGCCAGCCCAAAGGCCCAACAATAGCAATAAATAGCACAACGGAAGACTTAACAACTCACAAAGACACTGTATGCGACACATGATGCAAACTATGGATCCGATTCCTGTCCAAGGGATAACGCCGCAGCCTGTCTGGAATGCATCATACCTGAACCACAAATAACTCAACCTACGGGATGAAAGCCCGCAGGTGAGGGGTGAGTCCGAAGTGCCCACTGGGTAAACCCATAAGCAAATATACATATACAAGCAACCGTAAATTCCCAACTCACATCATCAACAATTAACTAAGGTTCACACGAACCTTAAATGACACCCTTGTGATTCTAGACACGCTATTTCAATTTTATTATCAGGGTCCCTATCACTAGTTAAATGGTGGTCGTCGCCTGGTAGTCAAGCTAGCTAGCCCGTGGACCCCGCCCTGGTACTTCCACGTATAACTGGCACAGACAGGGAGCAGACCCCAAGCACACTCTCCCCCAGCGCCTAAAATAAAAATTGGTACAGATAGGGAGCAATCTGGCTATTCCAACATTTTACTGTGACTTACTAGATGTCTAAGTGTTTCCATTTTATTATTTTCTTTTCCCTCGACTAGTTACCACATTTCTATCATCCGACCATCATCTCATTATCCCGAGCAGGCTCGCAGCCTCTCCGCTCGTCTAGATAATACAAACTTATTCCAAACTATTCTCATACTAGTACCCCCTGTACTCAACACACACAATTTTACAGTCAACAACAATAGTAATAACTTACTTATACCAACAATTCCAACATCACCAATAGCATCAACAACATCAATCATCAATTTAATTCACCACAAACTAACCATTCTCAGTCACAAAGTATCATACCAGCAACATCGTACACAGTAAATAAACAGCAACTTGATATCACGGGCAGCATATAAATATTTACTTAACCTCACCTTAGCCGATTACTCAATTCTGAGAACAATGACCGGTCCCAAGCCGGCTCCACAGGATCTGCTCGACATCGACTCCTATATAGCAAATAACAAATGCACACATAAGATGCACATAATCGGTATGCCATGATGCCATAAATTGTAGATTAAACCCTCCCTCGGTTAAATGTTATCATCTCCATAAAATTATTATACTTGCCAAAATTTAATTACCAAATATCATTATCTATTTTTATCCAAAAAGGTATTATTATATATACTTAGTGAAATATTTCTCAGAATATACGATACCATATTTATTTTCAAAACATTTTCATAGTATGTATACCCCTTTTCTAAAATTATTTACTCTTATAATAATTTTTCAAAGGAAAATCATACTATAATTACATTTTCTCAAAATTATATTAGTGTTATCATTTTATTTTTTTTCCAGCAAAACATGTTCATATATTTCATATATATATTTTCCAGAATACTATAACTCATACTCACCATATTTTTATTAATATATCCATAACATATTTACCTTAATTTATCTAAAATAATAATATGTCAAGATCATTATTTCACTTAAAATCATATAACGTATATTTATTTTCTTTCTAGAAAATATACTCATATAATTTTACATTTATTTTTTTCCAGAAAAATATGATTTAGGTAATCTATATTTATTATTATTATATTTATTTTTTAATTAAAACCAGACTGGGCTGAATAGTACAAGCCCAACCTATTGCACAGGCCAAACGCAGACCCTAGGTAGAAGCCCATGCGCAGGCCCGCGCAACAGGCCCAGCTGCACATCAGCCCTCCCAGGTCCAAACCCAAGTTCCAAAACCCAACTCAGGCCTCGACTCGACTCGCGGAAACGGGTCAAGCTCGACCCATCCGGGTCGTCTTCAACCCGCGGCGGGTCTGCAGCTCACCTTGAGTTACAGTGGCGGCAGCGCGTCGGGAAGGAGGCGGCACGAAAAGGAGACGTCGCGGGGAGGAACTGGCGGCGTGCGACGGCGGCGAGGGAAGGCCGGCAGCTGCAGCTCGTGGAGGCCGCGTCGGCTTCGCATGGAAGAGGAAGGAGGAAGGAACAGTGGACGGCTCTGCGTGCGGTGGCCGCTGCGACAAAGCTGGGGCGGCGATTGGAGAGGAGGAAGCGGCGGCGTCGTGTGCAGGCGAGGAGGCGACGGTCGGTCTGGCGTCGGCCGGTGGTGGAGGTGGTGGATCGGGAGGCAGCTCCTCTCCCTCCCATTTTTTTTCTATTTTCCCTCTTCTCTTTTTTTTCCAATTTCTATTTTTTTCTTTTTCCTTAGTTTTTTTCTTCTCCTGATTTTGCTCTTCTTTTTTTTTTCTTCTTTCTTTTTTTTTTCTCTCCCTCTCTTTCTCTTTTTTTCTTCCTTTCTTCTTTCCCTCTTCTCCCCTTTCTTCCTGCTTTCTTTTTAAAGAAAATGAACACTGTGGGCGGCTGATGACACAGGAAAATGGTGACTTGCCTCAATAATGCAGCTTGTCTGCATTATGGGGGGAGTCCTATCCGGACCAGAAAATAACTGTTACCCCCTTAGTTATTTTTCCGGTGTTTTTTTCTGAGGATTCCGGGACCCGGAAAATACCAACTTTGGTCCGTAAAATCCACGGGAAAATCCCGAGCGCGGGAAAACCCTCGGTTATGAAAAATGACGCCCGATTTACCTTGAATTAATTACCCAAGATTAATTCATTCGGTAAATCACTGTAAAAAGACTTCTACAGTCCCGGTAAAAATCCAAATTTTTACCCGGGTTGTTACAGTCTACCCACCTTAAAAAGAATTTCGTCCCCGAAATTCCGTCTTATCTGTGGGTCCTACCACGATAAGCTTCTGGCACACTCTGCCAGGTGTCCAAACTCAACACGAGATACCGTTTATACCCTTAAGTGACTTCTTATCCGCTTATAAAAACCGAACCTCATGAGTGACAAACTCACACACAGCCATGGACTCTCCATTGAGATCAAGAACCACCTCTGACTCCGAGGACAACAGCTATATCGGTGGCACTGCTTTCCCGACAAGCTCCGATGAAGAACCTCCCAAGAAGCGGTTCAAGACAAACATCATCGGTCTGAAAGAGCACATGGTCGTCTCCAGCAGACGGCGAAAGAAGCGTGCCAACAAGAAAGCTGAGGATAGGAAGGGCAAGGCAACTGCTGAAAGCAGCACTCCACTGCAGACACTGACGCAACTGAACACTTCACTGAAGAAGGTCAGCTCGGCGGTGATGCAGATAGAACTGGCGTGCGCGGAACTCTTCCCCCACATAAAGAACATTCAAAAACTTGTAAAAGACCTTGGGAAGCATGTAACTCAATAGAGTACTTCTTCTCCGTTGTAAAACTATTATGAATAAATAAAACAAGTTTTTCCCTTTTCAAGATAAAACTCTTATGTTACGAAATCTTATGTTAAACAGAAAAACAAAACATCTCAAAGCAGAACAAAAATTAACAATAAGGATGTAAAATTCAAACACAAAGAAATTAAAAGCAAAACTCGTTTAACAAAACCAAAACATAAAAAAGTTAAGACAAAAACATATTTCATGATCGGCGCTCTAGATCGATCGTAGACATCCTCGATCTCGAGAAACGTGACATGCACAGCTAGCGGTAACGTCGGTTTCCCTTGTGGAAAAGACGTCCGTTAACTCGCAAGGCGATGATCACGAGAGCGTCCTGCGTCCCTCGAAAGAAACGACATCCACTTGTCCACAAACTCCGCATGAGCCAAAAACGTCTGTCAAGTCTCGTATCCCTCCACGATGTCCGAACAGGTGTAAGCTTGTCGCACATGCACTCTACTCGAGGTATGGTCCCATCAGTCTAGCCTCAACGGTCACAGATGCATGTGATAAAAGATGCAGGAAAAATTCATAAAGAGAATAAAGCAAAGTAGCCAAGGCGATAGAAAATTGTAAGATGGGAAGGGGCTGAAAAACACTTGCGTTGGTAGCCCCAAAAACGTATAAAGTAACGATAAATGAAGCAACGGCAAAATTTTCAAAAACAACACCTTGAAGAATGAAAACAATTTGGAGATTTGTGAAGGGAATCTGCTTTTCCCATCACCGAAAAATCCTTCAGACCTTCCCGGGGATAGGTGGGGTCTAAACTTTGAAAAACAAAACGGTAACCACACTCTCCCCTAAGAGTATAAAAGACAGTGCGGTGAGAAGGAAATCATCAAAAGCATTTGAAAGCAAGTTTTGTGAAACACGTTTAGAAAAACTAAACACAAAACACATCCAGAAACGACACCAAATCGCCAATTCAGAATGCCTGCTCCATCATCTGTCTTCTTCGTCGAAGGTGCCAACCTAGACAGAAGAAACCGGCTGGCCTACAGCATGATCAACGAGCGTCCAGAGGAACTACCGAACGAGCTCGGCAGAATGCCTCGTCTGGTCTTCGTCGACAAACTCTACTCATCGAGGTTCTTCGTCACTCCCATGGAAGAGACGTTCTTCCTAGAGGACCAAGGCACCCTGAGGACCTCCTTCTACGGCTCGGCAAATTCCGTCATGTTTTTCATCTCTGAAGGACTTCAAGAGTTCAACCTAGAGTCCACTTGCCATTTCCTGAAGCAAGGTACCTACTATCAGCTCTCGATGACTGCCCAAAGCATGCCCAGAGTCACTCGGTTACCCCCAACTTGGCCAAAGGCCCGACTACTGGTGTGGAACTGCAGAGGAGTCGCTAGGCGTTCCCAGGAGTTCTCGCGTACCCTGAGGGACCTGAAGAACCAGTACAAGCCAAACATGGTTCTTCTCACGGAGACCCAATGGCAGCCTGAAGACGATCACGGTCTCATCCCACTTCAGTTCCCCCAAGCAAACCGGTTCGAGCTTCCTGGCCAGAATAACACAGGTGGCATGCGGTTCTCGTGGAGCGACAGCATCCAAGTCAGCATCAACAATGACCCCAACAACTTAAGGGTCAACGTTGTTCCAAGGCGATGAATGTATTTTTTTTTATAAAATATCAATGTAATATTAATGTTTGTAATAATATTATTAGCAATATTAATAATATTTATATTTTCGCTTATTTATGGCATCAATTACCTCTTATGTGTATGTTCTACGACAGCTAGCGTCCCTTGACTGTATCCATAATGCACTAACTAAGTGATATAAAATAATAAACAAATGGAGCGAACTATGCAAACAAGAACAATAAACACACAAGGACTGCCCAACAAGACCTAACGCCCGCTCCGCTACCAAAATGAAACGCCCCGACCCGTATTTACCGTACACAGTAAACACGTGCCGGAACTATCACAACCCGACCAAACACAGCCCAGCATACAGTGTATACAATAGAAACTCTGGCTTAACAGCCCAAATTATAAACAAGTCACCAAAAATCTGGCCCTTCGGCCCAACATCAAAACATATCACCCGAACCCGGGAACATCAACAATAACACAACCAGCCCAAAGGCCAACAATAGCAATAAATAGCACAGCGGAAGACTTAGCAACTCACAAAGACACTATATGCGACACATGATGCAAACTATGGATCTGAGTCCTGTCTAAGGGATAACGCCGCAGCCTGTCTGGAATGCATCATACCTGAACCACAAATAACTCAACCTACGGGATGAAAGCCCGCAGGTGAGGGGTGAGTCCGAAGTGCCCACTGGGTAAACCCATAAGCAAATATACATATACAAGCAACCGTAAATTCCAAAGTCACATCACCAACAATTAACTAAGGTTCACACGAACCTTAAATGACACCCTTGTGATTCTAGACACGCTATTCCAATTTTATTATCAGGGCCCCTATCACTAGTTAAATGGTGGCCGTCGCTTGGTAGTCAAGCTAGCTAGCCCGTGGACCCCGCCCTGGTACCTCCACGTATAACTGGCACAGACAGGGAGCAGACCCCAAGCACACTCTCTCCCAGTGCCTAAAATAAAAATTGGTACAGACAGGGAGCAGACCCCAAGCACACTCTCCCCCAGCACCATAAAATAAGACTACCATCTGGCTGTTCCAACATTTAACTGTGACTTACTAGATGTCTAAGTGTTTCCATTTTATTATTTTCTTTTCCCTCGACTAGTTACCACATTTCTATCATCCGACCATCATCTCATTATCCCGAGCAGGCTCGCAGCCTCTTCGCTCATCTGGATAATACAAACTTATTCCAAACTGTTCTCATACTAGTACCCCCTGTACTCAACACACACAATTTTACAGTCAACAACAATAGTAATAACTTACTTATACCAACAATTCCAACATCACCAATAGCATCAACAGCATCAATCATCAATTTAATTCACCACAAACAAACCATTCTCAGTCACAAAGTATCATACCAGCAACATCGCACACAGTAAATAAACAGTAACTTGATATCACGGGCAGCATATAATATTTACTTAACCTCACCTTAGCCGATTACTCAACTCTGAAAACAATGACCGGTCCCAAGCCGGCTCCACAGGATCTGCTCGACATCGACTCCTATATAACAAATAACAAATGCACACATAAGATGCACATAATCGGTATGCCATGATGCCATAAATTGTAGATTAAACCCTCCCTCGGTTAAACGTTATTATCTCCATAAAATTATTATACTTGCCAAAATTTAATTACCAAATATGATTATCTATTTTTATCCAAAAAGGTATTATTATATATACTTAGTGAAATATTTCTCAGAATATACGATACCATATTTATTTCCAAAATATTTTCATAGTATGTATACCCCTTTTTTAAAATTATTTACTCTTATAATAATTTTTCAAAGGAAAATCATACTATAATTACATTTTCTCAAAATTATATTAGTGTTATCATTTTATTTTTTTCCAGTAAAACATGTTCATATATTTCATATATATATTTTCCAGAATACTATAACTCATACTCACCATATTTTTATTAATATATCCATAACATAATTACCTTAATTTATCTAAAATAATAATATGTCAAGATCATTATTTCACTTAAAATCATATAACGTATATTTATTTTCTGTGATAACCGTAATAATTAAGGTACAATGTGTTTACTTGATGAGGAAGGGTGCTGGATGTGGGTTGGTTTTGGTAGGACTAGGTTGGCTGGACATTGGCTTCAGCTGGCCAAAAATTGGTACGGATGGGTTAATTAGCGGGGATTAGTCTTAATCCCCGATTGATATGAGCTAAGTACTCTGAATAATCTAGTTGGGGGTTAGGTGTGGGTAAGCAGGAGGGGGATAGCTGGTGGTGGAAAATAAGCATGAGGTGGAGAGCTGCTTGGGCAAGGTGGCAGATTTGGGTGCAAGAGGCAGCAAGTGGTTGCTTAGTCACCTGCTTGCCTCAGCCATATCTGCACAAGCAGGCACCTCAAGCCTCATACTGCCCCAAATTCGTGATAGTTACAGAGAGAAAAAAAGCTCAGCCATCCTCCAAGTTCTCCCAACATCTGGCACACAAAGAAAGGGGGTAAGTGATTCTGGTTGGAATTCTTGAGGCATTTGGTAGTAATTGGCTTGCTGGGTGTGCTGTTGACTTGAATAGAGCACCAAATCGGTTTTGTGGGAAGTATGCATTCTTGTTGTTGGATGTTGTCTTCATGAAGGACAATATGTGAGGTTGGGGCGTTAGTTGGTGAAATTAAGGCACGATTGACCCGCAGGAGGCCAATTGGTACGCCAGGTGCGCAGAATTGCCCCTACTGGTGGTCAATTACTCCTTTCAGTGCTTGATTGGCTTAAACAGGGCAACCTGAGGGTTTGTAGTTCTTATAAATGCCCAAATAGCTGTGCTAGGCACTTGGTTTAGGTTGATGACTAGAATAGGCATGCCAATACATGAATTGGTGCCAACCAATTGATCTAACTTGGCTAGTTGGTGTGTAGGCTAACTTGTATGAGTTCCTACTGATGACTTGTGTTGTTATGTCTTTTATTGATGGATAATTATGTGTGGCAGGTGCAAGAAACCCAGGAGCACCAAAGGAAGGAGAAGGGCCTAGTGAGGCCTAAACTTGTGTAAATTTGGTTGCATACTTGTGTGATGGCAGTGATGCCTATTGGCTTGGTGGATGATTCAATTACCTAATGAGATGGCACCTATGGTGCAATTGAGATGTTGAGATGTTTATGATATGCCTTGGCTTGAGATGAGTACGATATTCGGGCTATGTATTCCATGCATTCCATTTGCATCATGACATACATGAGATGGTATTGAGATGGACCTTGCAGTGCTCCTAGGCTGCTTGGTCGACTGAGATGGTGGTGGTGTTGTGCCTGGCGCCGTGTATGGTTCCGGTAGCCAATCGGTTAAGCCCCGTACGTGGGGCTGTGGGCTAAGAAGTAACACCTGTTGGCAAGGCTACCAAACCTGCAGGTAGGCTAGGTACAACCCCACGACAGCATACCCGTGGCCTGATCACGATGACTTGAGATGTTAGTTGTTGGATATGTGATGCCGCTGGTTGTGTCTTTGCTGATGCCTTGTATGTCACCTGCTTATTGAGTCGTTGACTCACCCCCTTTTTCCACCCCTTTGTTTCAGGGCAAGGAGATAAACAGCTTGGTGAGGGAAGGCCCGAGAGGCACGAATTGATAGATGATGGGTACTAAGCCAACTCTAGTTCTAGCTAGAGTCAGTGTATATCAGAATAAGTGGCTTAAACTAGCACATGTTTGATGTACAAAACTTACGTGAAAATCAGTTGGCTGTTGTGTATTTAGTTTTATGTTTGAATATGTGATACTT
Source organism: Turnera subulata (assembly GCA_028386065.3). Lineage (NCBI taxonomy): Eukaryota > Viridiplantae > Streptophyta > Magnoliopsida > Malpighiales > Passifloraceae > Turnera > Turnera subulata. The sequence goes on from JAKUCV010002944.1 coordinate 27,667, forward strand.
TTGTTGATGCTTGCTGCGCGGTAGTGTGAAATGCCTGTCGGGCTAGCTTCTGCCCAATGACTGTTGTGGGCCTTTGGGTGCCTTGTGGCATTCTAAGGGTGTGCAAGGTACCTGTCCGGTCACGTAAAGACAGGACGTGACAGTTTTGGTAGCGGAGCATGGTTTAATTTATGTTAAGGGGCTTAGGCTATAAATTGTTCGTTAAGGCTGTTACCCATCACTAGAGACCGTGGGATTGTGAGAGCTAACTTGTCTGTGTTGGTTTTCTTGTATTTTGGACGCAGGTAAGCCAACAAAAAGGAAGTTGGGAAAGGAAGTGTTAACTGAGGTGGTTGCCCCGGATGTGCAATCTGTTCAGGATGCTGAGGATGTAGATGATGAGACTTACGTTCCAAGGGCTGCTAGTGATGAGTTGCCCAGCAAAGCAGACTATTCAGATGCCTCCCAAGAGATGCCTTTGGAGGTATTGAAGGTAGGCTTACATGGTGTTAATAGGGCAGTTGAAACCATGGCTGAGGCGATTGCTGCTGATCGGAATAGAAGGGAGGACCCGATACCCCGAGTTCAAAGTGCAGAATCTCCCTTAGTGACCTTTGTAGAACTCGATCCACCAACATTTTCCGGTGCTGAAAATGAAGATCCACAGTGATTTCTCGATGAGTGGAAATGTTGCCGAGTGATGGAATGCACTGATCATCGAGCAGTTGATCTTGCTGCTTTTCGTTAAAGGGGGATGAAGCTAACAATTCGTATGATGCAAAATGAGGGAGAGGATGCCTGATGCTGCTCCGTGGACCTGGACTGAGTTCCGTGCCGCATTTCTTGAACGATTCCTGCCTGAGAGTGTTAGGGATCAAAAAGCTGCGGAATTTGAACTCCTAAGGCAAGGGGACATGACAGTGGGAGAGTATGAGTCCAAGTTCACAAACCTGTCTAAGTATGCTTTGCATTTGATTCCAGATGAGCGGAGGAAGATCAAAAGGTTCATTGGAGGACTGAAGGGTTACATATATAACTCTTTAGTGGCTATACCATTCAGCTCTTATGCTGAAGCGGTTGACAAAGCTCGGGCAATTGAAATAAAGACTCAAGCTGAAAGAGGTGAGGTAAGTGTCAAGAGGATGAGGCAAGATAATACCCAAAACCAACAGAGTTTTTCTTCTGGTTCAAGCCAATTTCGTGGGCATGGGAAGACAGGATTGTGGGTTAACCAACCTAGGGCTCGTTTCAGGGGTAGTCCTAGTTATGGTGTCCCAAGCTTTGGGGGGAGTTCGATGAGACCTGTAACTAGCCAATTTCAGGGTACTCAAAGTATACAAATGAGGCCCAATAGTTTATGCTTCAGCTGTGGCAAGTTTGGACATATGTCACGGGAATGCCCGGTGTGACAAAATTTTTGTTACGTATGTGGGCAGGCTGGGCATATAGCCAAGGAGTGTTCCGTTGGACAATCATCTATGGCATCCAGTGTAGCATCACCACCACTAAGGTCACAACGGACAGATAACCAGTCTTCCTTCTGAGGCAGGGGAAGTACTAGTCGAGGAGCTGCAAGTAGAGACAGCAGTTATTAACCCGGCCAGGGACAGGCTAGGGTATTTTGCTTGACTCAGGAGGATGCAAAAGCCTCAAACACTGTTGTGACAGGTATACTGAAAGTTAATTTGTGCCCTGCATTGTGTTTAATTGATACGGGGTGTACGCACTCCTTTGTTAACTCTCATTTTACTAAGTACTTTAAGGAGATACCTGTTAGTCTCGGAAGTCCGTTGGCTGTGTACACGCCCCTTGATGACCGTGTCTATGTAGATAGAGTGTATCGGGGTGTGATATTTGTGTGATGGACCATCACTTGCCGATAGATTTGTTGTTGCTGCCGATGGCAGACTATGATGTGATCTTAGGCATGGATTGGTTGTCTCAGTATAGTGCTCGTGTTGATTGTGCTAATATAAGGGTGAAGTTTCAGCCTGTTGGGGGAGGCAGAATTTATTTTTCAGGGGAAGTTTGTTTCTTCTCAACCCAAATAATTTCTGCGATGAAAGCAGCTCGAGTAGCACGACCAATTGTTTGTATTTAGCATCAGTACAAAGTATAGGTGAGCCAAAAATTTCAATTGATCAAGTTCCTGTTGTCAATGAGTTCCTTGATGTTTTCCACGATGACTTGCCGGGATTACCACCAGAACATGAGAATGACTTTGGCATTGAACTTGTGTCTGGGGCAGAACCCGTGTCAATTACACCCTATTGAATGGCCCCTACAGAATTAAAAGAGTTGAAAACTCAGCTACAAGATTTGTTGGACAAGGGATTTATCAGACCTAGTATGTCTCCGTGGGGAGCTCCAGTATTGTTTGTCAAAAAGAAAGATGGTTTGATGAGAATGTGTGTTGATTATCAGCAACTGAACAAGCTGACAGTGCGGAATAAGTATCCATTGCCACGCATCGACGATTTGTTTGATCAGTTGCAAGGAGCCAAGTACTTCTCAAAAATTGATTTGAGATCAGGGTATCATCAGTTGAGGATAAAGGAGGAGGATGTGCGAATAACAGCCTTCCGAACACGGTATGGGCACTACGAATTTTTGGTGATGCCATTTGGTTTAACCAACACCAGTAGCGTTTATGAACTTGATGAACCGAGTGTTCAAGCAGTACCTTGATAAGTTTGTAATTGTGTTTATTGATGATGTGCTTGTCTATTCAAAGTCCAAAGAGGAGCATGAAGAACATTTGAGAATTGTGTTGCAGATTTTACGAGAGGAAAAGTTGTTTGCAAAGTTCTCCAAGTGTGAATTCTGGTTGGAAAAGGTGTCATTCTTAGGCCATGTTATATCGGCTAAAGGCATTGAAGTAGACCACCAGAAAGTGGAGGCAATTGTAAAATGGTCGAAGCCGACCAATGTAACAGAAGTACAAAGTTTCCTTGGGTTGGCAGGATATTACCGACGGTTTGTTGAAGGTTTTTCTTCAATTGTTGCACCTTTGTGTGGGTTAACACAAAAGAAGAAGCCATTTGTATGGTCTGATGCTTGTGAGACTAGCTTCCAAGAGTTAAAACATAGGTTAACAACAGCACCAATACTTGCACTGCCTAAGGAAGAAGGTGTCTACACCGTGTACTGTGATGCGTCAAGAGTTGGATTGGGCTGCTTTTTAATGGAAGATGGTAGGGTGATAGCGTATGCATCCCAGAAACTTAAGAAGAATGAGGAGAGTTACCCGGTGCATGATCTTGAGATGGCAGCAGTAGTATTTGCTCTGAAAATCTGGAGGCATTACTTGTATGGGGAGCCTTGTGAAATTTACACGGATCATAAAAGTCTGAAGTATATAATGGAGCAGCGGGATCTGAACTTGAGGCAACGGTGATGGGTTGAATTGTTGAAAGATTATGATTGTGTCATCAAGTACCATCCCAGTAAAGCTAATGTTGTAGCTGATGCACTGAGTCGAAAATCTGTTGGTAGCTTAGCATATTTCTGTATGGTTAGAAGGCCTACAATTGGGGCTTGGCATGAATTATTGGATCAAGGATTGTGTTGCTCGGTTGCTGAATCGGGGGCATTGTTAGCTTACTACCAGGTGCGCCCTATTTTAAATGATGAGATAGCAAAAGCTCAGGAAGATGATGCTGAAACTAAGTCGTGGAAAGAAAAAGTGAACTGAGGGGAACTAGCTGGATTTGTTGTTGGTGATGATGGAATTCTTAGATACGGCACGAGAGTATATGTTCCTGATGTCGGAAATCTCCGCGGTAGACTACTGAATAAAGCTCATCAAACTAGATACACATTACACCCAGGATCCACCAAATGTACCATGATTTAAAAACACATTATTGGTGGAACAACATGAAGAGGGAAGTGGCCGATTATGTCTCCAAATGTTTGATATGTCAGCAAGTGAAAGGAGAACACCAAAGACCACCAGGGTTGCTTCAGCCCTTGTCAGTTCCAGAATGGAAGTGGGAAAAGGTGACTATGGATTTTGTCAGCGGGTTGCCGCGGGCTGCAGGCGGATTTGACTCCATTTGGGTAATTGTCGACAGATTGACTAAATCTGCTCATTTTCTTCCGGTGAAGAGTACTTATAATTTTACCAAGCTAGCACAAGTTTATATTGATGAGATCGTGAAGCTTCATGGTGTGCCTGTTTCAATTGTGTCTGATAGGGGTACGCAGTTCACATCGAGATTTTGGCGAAGCTTCCAGGAAGCATTGGGAACCCAACTTGATTTGAGTACTGCGTTTCACCCACAAACTGATGGGCAAAGTGAACGGGTGATACAAATTCTGGAGGATATGTTGCAAGCTTGCGTGCTACGTTATGGGGATAGTTGGAGTAAGTACCTATCTTTGGTTGAATTTGCCTATAACAAATGCTACCAGTCCAGTATTGGTATGGCTCCATATGAGGTGTTGTATGTTCGCAGGTGTCGAACACCGATCTGTTGGGATGAAGTTGGGGTCAGAAAATTGCTAGGGCCGGAAGTTGTTGAGCTGACAGCCGAAAAGGTAAAAATAGCCCGTGAAAATCTAGCTGCAACCCAGAGCAGACAAAAGTTCTATGCAGATAATAGAAGACAGGACTTGGGGTTCTCAGTTGGGGATATGGTTTTTTTTAAAGTTTCACCCACAAGAGGAGTGCTAGGATTCGGAAGAAAAGGGAAATTAAGTCCCTGATATTTTGGTCCATTTGAGGTACTCGAGAAGATTGGACCAGCGGCGTATCGTCTTGCATTGCCACAAAACTTATCATAAATACACCCGGTGTTTCATGGATCAATGCTAAGGAAATATCTTCCGGACACCTCACACGTTTTAGCACCACAAGAGATTCAATTAGGGGAGGAATTAACTTATAAAGCTCAGCCAATTAAGAAAGTAGATAGGCAGATACGCAGAATCTGTAATAAGGAGGTCGCTTCTGTGAAAGTCTTGTGGGAAGATCCCTCTGGACAGGAGGTTACTTGGGAGTCCGAAAAAGAAATACTGGACAAGTACTCGCACTTGTTCTCAGGTAAATTCGAGGACAAATTTATATAAGGGAGAGATGATGTGATAACCCTAATAATTAAGGTACAATGTGTTTACTTGATGTGGAAGGGTGCTGGATGTGGGTTGGTTTTGGTAGGACTAGGTTGGCTGGACATTGGCTTCAGCTGGCCTGAAATCGGTACGGATGGGTTAATTAGCGAGAGATTAGTCTTAATCCCCGATTAATAAGAGCTAAGTACTCTGAATAATCTAATTGGGGGTTAAGTGTGGGTAAGCAGGAGGTGGATAGCTGGTGGTGGCAAATAAGCATGAGGTGGAGAGCTGCTTGGGCAAGATGGCAGATTTGGGTGCAAGAGGCAGCAAGTGGCTGCTTAGTCACCTGCTTGCCTCAGCCATATCTGCCCAAGCAGGCACCTCAAGCCTCATTTTGCTCCAAATTCGTGATAGTTACAGAGAGAAGAAACACTCAGCCATCCTCTAAGTTCTCCCAGCAGCTGGCACACAAAGGATGGGGGTAAGTGATTCTGGTTAGAATTCTTGAGGAATTTGGTAGTAATTGGCTTGTTGGGTGTGCTGTTGACTTGAATAGAGCACCAAATCGGTTTTGTGGGAAGTACGCATTCTTGTTGTTGGATGTTGTCCTGATGAAGGATAGTATGTGAGGTTGGGGCGTCAGTTGGTGAAATTAGGGCACGATTGACCCGCAGGAGGCCAATTGGTGAGCCAGGTGCGCAGAATTGCCCCTACTGGTGGTCAATTAGTCCTTTCAGTGCTTGATTGGCTTAAACAGGGCAACCTGAGGGTTTGTAGTTCTTATAAACGCCCAAATAGTTGTGCTAGGAACTTGGTTTGGGTTGATGACTAGAGTAGGCGTGCCAATACATGAATTGGTGCCAACCAATTGATCTAACCTGGCTAGTTGGTGTGTAGGCTAACTTGTATGAGTTCCTACTGATGACTTGTGTTGCTATGTCTTTTATTGATGGATAATTGTGTGTGGCAGGTGCAGGAAACCCAGGAGCACCAAAGGAAGGAGAAGGGCCTAGTGAGGCCTAAACTTGTGTAAGTTTGGTTGCATACTTGTGTGATGGTAGTGATGCCTATTGGCTTGGTGGATGATTCAATTACCTAATGAGATGGCACCTATGGTGCAATTGAGATGTTGAGATGTTTATGATATGACTTGGCTTGAGATGAGTCCGATATTTGGGCTATGCATTCCATGCATTCCATTTGCATCATGACATACATAAGATGGTATTGAGATGAACCTTGCAGTGCTCCTAGGCTGCTTGGTCGACTGAGATGGTGGTGGTGTTGTGCCTGGCGCCGTGTATGGTTTCAGTAGCCAATCGGTTAAGCCTTGTACGTGGGGCTGTGGGCTAAGAAGTAACACCTGTTGGCAAGGCTACCAAACCTGCAGGTAGGCTAGGTACAACCCCACGACAGCTTACCCGTGGGCTGATCACGGTGACTTGAGATGTTGGTTGTTGGATATGTCTTGCCGCTGGTTGTGTCTTTGCTGATGCCTTGTATGTCACCTGCTTATTGAGTCGTTGACTCACCCCCCTTTTTCCACCCCTTTGTTTCAGGGCAAAGAGATAAACAGCTTGGTGAGGGAAGGCCCGAGAGGCACGAGTTTATAGATGATGGGTACTAAGCCAACTCTAGTTCTAGCTAGAGTCAGTCTATATGAGAATAAGTGGCCTAAACTAGCACATGTTTGATGTACAAAACTTACGTGAAAATTAGCTGGTTGTTGTGTGTTTAGTTTTATGTTTGAATATGTGATACTTTTGTTGATGCTTGCAGCGCGGTAGGGTAAAATGCCCGTCGGGCTAGCTTCTGCCCAATGACTGTTGTGGGCCTTTGAGTGCCTTGTGGCATTCTAAGGGTGTGCAAGGTACCTGGCCGGTCACGTAAAGACGGGACGTGACATTTTCTTTTTAGGAAATATACTCATATAATTTTATATTTATTTTTCTTCCAGAAAAAAATGATTTTGATAATCTATATTTATTATTATTATATATTTTTTTTAATTAAAACCAGACTGGGCTGAATAGTACAAGCCCAACCTATTGCACAGGCCAAACCCAGACCCCAGGTAGGAGCCCAGGCGCAAGCCCGCGCAACAGGCCCAGCTACACATCAGCCCACCCAGCTCCAAACCCAAGTTCCAAACCCCAACCCAGGCCTCGACCAGACTCGCGGAAACGGGTCAAGCTCGACCCATCTCGCGGAAACGGGTCAATCTCGACCCATCCGGGTCGTCTTCAAGCCGCGGCGGGTCTGCAGCTCACCTTGAGTTACAGTGGTGGCAGCACGTCGGGAAGGAGGCGGCACGAAAATTAGAAGTCGCAGGGAGGAACTAGCAGCGTGCGACGGCAGCGAGGGAAGGCCGGCAACTGCAGCTCGTGGAGGCGGCGTCGGCTTCGCGTGGAAGAGGAAGGAGGAAGGAACGGTGGACGGCTCTGCGTGCGGTGGCCGCTGCGACAAAGCTGGGGCGGCGATTGGAGAGGAGGAAGCGGCGGCGTCGTGTGCAGGCGAGGAGGCGACGGTCGGTCTGGCGTCGGCCGGTGGTGGAGGTGGTGGATCTGGAGGCAGCTCCTCCCCCCCCCCCCCCCCCCCCCCCCCCCCCCCCCCCCCCCCCCCCCCCTTCTTTTTTCTATTTTCCCTCTTCTCTTTTTTTTTCCAATTTCTATTTCTTTTTTTTCTTTTCCTTAATTTTCTTCTTCTCCTGATTTTCCTCTTCTCTTTTTTTTCTTCTTTTTTTTTTCTCTCCCTCTCTTTCTCTTTTTTTCTTCCTTTCTTCTTTCCCTCTTCTCCCCTTTCTTCCTGATTTCTTTTTAAAGAGAATGAACACTATGGGCGGCTGATGACACAGGAAAATGGTGACTTGCCTCAATAATGCAGCTTGTCTGCATTATGGGGCGAGTCCGATCCGGACCAGAAAATAACTGATACCCCCTTAGTTATTTTTCCGGTGTGTTTTTTCTGAGGATTCCGGGACCCGAAAAAATACCAACTTTGGTCCGTAAAATCCACGAAAAAATCCCGAGCGTGGGAAAACCCTCGGTTACAAAAAATGACGCCCGATTTACCTTGAATTAATTACCCAAGATTAATTCATTCGGTAAATCACCGTAAAAAGACTTTTACAGTCCCGGTAAAAATCCAAATTTTTACCCGGGCTGTTACATTAACTCCAAAAGATGTAAATGAAAAAATATTGTTATATGCTCTGATATTTTTCTAGAATTCTTGAGCTTCTATTGTTGTAGATGTGAATAGACTATATAAATCATCATGATAAGTTGATGAAGCTAATTTGATTTGTCCACTACTGTGATAAAATGAAGATGTTTCATACAGGGTTTTTTTTAGCCCCACAATGTAGACATGGCAAAACATTTGCAAGTTTGTGCAACTCAAAACTTGAAGGGTGATATTTAGTCATTCCTGAAACAAATTTTATAAAATTATACAAAACAATGAAGCACTAAAAATTCAAAAAAAAAATAAACTAAAACTAAATTTCTCTTATGACACTAATTTACTAACCTTCATATCGATATGGGATTGATAATGCCTTAAGTAACATAGAACATTTCTTTTACGCTTGGAGTTTATATTATTGTCCGAAGTTATTCCATCAATTGAATTATTTTTTTTCTTTTATTCTCTACAGCTCGTGCAATAACTAATTTTCTTTCTTCCTCCGTTAGTCGACTATAGCAAGTGTCCTTTTGCATTTTTGGAGGCATGATAGATAAAAAAATATATCGTAGTAATTATTTCCTGAAATAAATTAAAGAAAAAAGGTTGGAATAGAAATAATGCTTCTACTTTGTTATCGGCTAGCTTGAGAGAGAGTGACTAAAAAATAAAAAAAACAAAACAAAACTAATTGTTGGATTAGTAGGTATATGGACGAATATATATAGACACAAGATGAATATATATGTACATACACTCATGAAAGTCGATCAATAATCCTATTCCTTACTGGAATAGAATTTTGAAACAATCCAAGTTACAAAAGATTGAAACCG
>JAKUCV010002944.1:36910-62419 GCA_028386065.3 Turnera subulata
TTTTTCTGAGGATTCCGGGACCCGAAAAAATACCAACTTTGGTCCGTAAAATCCACGAAAAAATCCCGAGCGTGGGAAAACCCTCGGTTACAAAAAATGACGCCCGATTTACCTTGAATTAATTACCCAAGATTAATTCATTCGGTAAATCACCGTAAAAAGACTTTTACAGTCCCGGTAAAAATCCAAATTTTTACCCGGGCTGTTACATTAACTCCAAAAGATGTAAATGAAAAAATATTGTTATATGCTCTGATATTTTTCTAGAATTCTTGAGCTTCTATTGTTGTAGATGTGAATAGACTATATAAATCATCATGATAAGTTGATGAAGCTAATTTGATTTGTCCACTACTGTGATAAAATGAAGATGTTTCATACAGGGTTTTTTTTAGCCCCACAATGTAGACATGGCAAAACATTTGCAAGTTTGTGCAACTCAAAACTTGAAGGGTGATATTTAGTCATTCCTGAAACAAATTTTATAAAATTATACAAAACAATGAAGCACTAAAAATTCAAAAAAAAAATAAACTAAAACTAAATTTCTCTTATGACACTAATTTACTAACCTTCATATCGATATGGGATTGATAATGCCTTAAGTAACATAGAACATTTCTTTTACGCTTGGAGTTTATATTATTGTCCGAAGTTATTCCATCAATTGAATTATTTTTTTTCTTTTATTCTCTACAGCTCGTGCAATAACTAATTTTCTTTCTTCCTCCGTTAGTCGACTATAGCAAGTGTCCTTTTGCATTTTTGGAGGCATGATAGATAAAAAAATATATCGTAGTAATTATTTCCTGAAATAAATTAAAGAAAAAAGGTTGGAATAGAAATAATGCTTCTACTTTGTTATCGGCTAGCTTGAGAGAGAGTGACTAAAAAATAAAAAAAACAAAACAAAACTAATTGTTGGATTAGTAGGTATATGGACGAATATATATAGACACAAGATGAATATATATGTACATACACTCATGAAAGTCGATCAATAATCCTATTCCTTACTGGAATAGAATTTTGAAACAATCCAAGTTACAAAAGATTGAAACCGAAAATTATAAGAAACCATAATAAGCAATCAAATAATGAAGGAAAAGAATTTAGTAGAATAGGAAACACACCTAATAATTTGACGGCGTTAAAATTAGTTAAACGGAAAGTTAAAAGATTATTATGAAACAGATACTCATAATAAAATAAAATTCCCATAAATCAAAGCTATCGTGCTCATAAGCAGAGGCGGCAGGCCGGGGGGGGCAAGACCACCCCTGACATTTTGGTAGTTTTTTTCAATAGGGATATTTTCGTAATTTCCTATTATATAATAAATATATATATTTATTAATTTTCTTTTGTACGGTGGCTGGCAACTTTTGTCTTCCAACTGGCGCTCTATCAATTCTGGGCCCATAAAAGAAACATTAAAAAATCTATTCCAATATAGAAAGGGAGTTAAAAGTCGATGGAGAAGCCCTATAAATATATTATACTACTGTGTTTTGCTATTACAAGATTACAAATACAATTGTTGAATCACAAACAGCTTCTTGCGAGCGGCACCGCATCACGTTTCTTTTACAGTTCAACTCCACTACTCCAGTACAGTACTAAAACTATTCGATTCAATCAAGGGCAACTGGGCAAGGACTTGCCCATATAGTTACTGGGATATATCAAGAATAATAACCAAGTAAGAATATTTTTTCTATTCCGCAAGAATTTTTTTTGAATGGTTGTTTAATCATTTATATTGAGAATGAAATCGCCAAGAAATTTACTACAGATTCAATTATTGATGAGTTTGGTTCCTTAAAGCCACGTCGATCTCAACTTAGTTAAAATAAATAAATTATTCTTTAGACATTCTTTGATACAAATTTTTCTATTTTTGAATGTTTAATTTTTGGATATCTTTATATACAAATAAATGTATTTCATACTTCGGCCCCCCTAAAAATTTAGCCTAGCTCCGCCACTGCTCATAAGTCAAACCATAAAATCAAAATTTGAAGGGAATAAAATTACTTAAAAGATTATCATTATGAAACAAATGCACATAATAATATAAAATTCTCATCAATCAATGATATGACGCTATTCCCATAAATCAAAGACATGGCACCATAGAAAAATGATGACGTCTCACTCTCATGATTTTTATTGGTGAATAAATATACTTACTTTAAGGTCACACACACACAAGTTGACAAAAGGAAAAGAGGGAAAGTTTTTCTTTTTTACTATTTATCTTCTTCTCCACAACACCATTGTCCTTTCCTTGTACAGAAGTCCAAACTAGAAATCAAGACAAAGAAGGAAGCTCTACATAGCTGCCAATTATTTGCAAGATGAAGCACAACATGGATGGATTTGTGGCTAGATTCATCTATCAATAAAAGCTAAGGGAATTGTCCTTCAAGTTAGGGGGTTTTCTACTCTACCAATCAAAGAGCTTCAAGAACCTACAAAGGAGGGATTTATGGATATTTTTCTGTCCTATTATTACAAGAAGACAAGTCAAGAAGTGGATGGGGTGTTGAAATTCCAACGGCTAGTTGTTTGGAAAAAGACCAAACCTTCTAGTGAAAATTGGTATACGAGTCTCCTATACAAATCTGTCAAAAGGCAAGTCTATGTTAAGGGTCTTTTGCTATTAAGTACCTACTTGGATTTGGGGCTTATAAGTAGATTTCCTATCCTTATTTACACTAAGGGCAAGAGATTACAAATGTGAGAAACCCTCTTATTGAGCTTGCTTTGTGCATAAAACCTTTGAGAGATCATTGAGCCTAGATTATTGAATACTTATTTTTTAGGGGATTTAGTTCTTGCTTTCTTCGTTGGACTTAATAACTTTGTGATATCTTTAAGCTTATCTTGTAAACAAAGAGTGAGTTACTATTTGTGTGATTGGAAAATCTTTTCTTGAGTAATATTGGGTAGATTTTACTTGAGGGGTTGTATAGGTTTGAAGCTTGAGCCTTGAAAAAAGCTTTGGGTATAGGTTAGAGAGTGAGCTTTAGAAAACTCTTGTATAGGTTTGGGATGAGCCTTAGTAAAAGCCTAGGTTAGAGAGTGAGCCTTGGAAAAACTCTTGTCAAGGTTTGTACTTGATCCTTTGAAAAAAGCTTGGTTGTAAAAGGTTGGGTTTCACCTTGGAAGAAACCATATAGTGGATTTGGTAAATCTCAAGGGGGAGTCTTGAGTAGTGGATTTACCCATAGAATTTAGGGGGAACCACTCTAAATTAGTGTGTTTGTTGTTGTGTGTGTTTGCTCTCATCTCTTTTTTTCAACCTCTCTTTTGTTCTTAGAAAATCCAGATTTGTGTAGCAGTCTTCTATACGAATTTTCTTGAAAGTTTTTTTAGAGGCTAATTCAACCCTCCTTCTTAGTCTTTTTGGGCCTAGAAATTGTAGATTTTCACACCTAATTAAAATAGAATTAGAAGCATATGAACCAATTTGTTTTAAGTTAAAATTGAATCTCACTAAAGCGAAATCCATTTAGCTATCTATAAACAAAAAATAAAGAGACCATGTTGTCATTTGGTAAAAATAAATATTTTCTCAACACAAATTCGACATGATCTTTCTCAAATTCATCACTTGGCTTGTATTCCATATCTACATTTCTTTGCCTTTAATTCTCAAATTCACGAGTTGCAAATATCTTTTTTTGTTCTTATAAAAGAACTTGCGGAATTCTAACTTAAACTTCAACATTTTCTTTAAGTAAAAATTTGTAATTTATGATCTGCACTCTAATACATGTTGGCCGTGTGTATTAGAATAGGCTAGACTCATTATGCACCGAACGGAGGAGCTGTATGAGATGAAAATCTCATGTACGGTTTTGGAGCGGAGATTCTTGGAATCGAATGACGACCGTAACAGATGTCTGCTCAATCCAAAGGAAATGATGCGGAAGCTTTACAGAATTATTATGAAGCTATGCGACTAAAAATCGATTCTTATGATCGAAGTTTTATTTTATATAATATTGGACTTATTCACACAAGTAATGGAGAACACACAAAAGCTTGCAACAACTGCCCACAACTCTCGAAGTCGAAACACTAGCCACTTGAAAACCCCAATGATGCCGATGCCGGAGACAAGGATCGAGCAGAAGAGGACGTAGTAATCTAGTTGCTTGCCTAATATGAATCGTTGATTGATGCAACTGGATCGGCTTGTGCCAAATCCTCCCTTGTCCTCGATTTGGGGAAATTGCAACTCTGCAACCTAAATCGACGATGAAGTTGAAATCAACGGGGAAGTTTGCTACTGCTGTTCTAGCTCCTGTGGATTTTGCTTCAATTCTTGGTGATTCTGGTGTTACAGAGCTCTCTGGTTCTCCATCGCAAAAAGGATCCTCTTCTGGCCTGAAGGTTTCTACTACTGATCCTATAGTGTCGGTGCAATCCTCTGAGCCTTCAGTTTCTATTTCTCACCCTAAGTCTTGGGCTAAGGTAGTTTCTCAAAATACTACTACTCCTCAGCCATTAAAATTTGTTGAGCCTATTTTTACTAATGATCATGCTGCTCTTTCCATTCCCATTGAGTTGATTTAAATTGGACGAAATAAATATTCACTATGCTTGATAGGTCAATTCATGGGTGTTGCTCCTAAAATGGGATTAATACATGCAATTGCTAATAAACTCTGGGGCCGAGATGGGTTCGTTTCTATATCTGTTAGAATAGGTGCCCTACGCTAGAGGGGAGGGTGAATAGCCTTTTATGGACAAAATCAAGAACTTGCAGGAAATAATTGCGGAATTGAAAGAATGAAGGATACACCAAATTTTATACTGGTTCACACACACAACTTGTGTGGCTAATCCAGTCCTCCGAGAGACTCTCTCAGAGATTTAACTATCTAAGTTAAGCTTCCGGGTGCTTAAGAAACCGTTTACAGTCCTAGAGCTCGAGTCACACGAAACTCTCCTTACTTGCTTGAAGGTACCACACTTCAAGACTTTCCCCACAGAAAGAAAGAATCTCTCCCTATGAATTACAGCACGGGAACTAACCTCCCAAATAATGAATGGCAACAGAATATAATACTCAAAGCAGAAACTCTCTCAAGAGTGGTTATTGAGCAACAATGTAAGCACTATAAGGCAACTCTTAAATTTCAAAGGTATTAGCTCATAAAAGTGTATGAATGTTTTTCAATGTATGCTTGAATGTATGAAGAGTTGATGTCTCTATGAAAGAGAGGTTTAATGCCTCTATTTATACCTTCAAAAACTTATATGGACGTTGGGAACAAGTTCTGAACACCTTTAGACAAGATAACATGCAAGGTGGAAAAGGATTTTTGATTCTAACGGCACAACATCGATGTTGGGTATCACAACATCGATGTTTGTCCGTTGGATTTGAATTATTGAAGCCAACGGTCACTAAAACATCGATGTCTGTAAAGCCAACATCGATGTTTTCAGGAATAACATCGATGTTCACAGAGCCAACATCGATGTTTGGGTGCTTCGCAAAAAGAATTGTAAATTTGATATGTGAGAACATCGATGTTGTGACAGATAACATCGATGTTATTTTGCTTCGGCAAAAATCAATTTGAAACCAAATGTCATAACATCGATGTTATGTAGTCCAACATCGATGTTTTTCATAAGAACATCGATGTTGTGTCACCAACACCGATGTTGTGGCGCTTTTGCTAAATTTGAAAAGATTTTGAAGATCAGAACATCGATGTTGGAGTACAACAACAACGATGTTTAGTGCTTAAAACTCGTTTTTATGTTGGATGATTGGTGAAGTGATGCATGAGAAAACACCGATTTCGTTTGAGCTAATAACTTAGAAGATTAAGTGTTAACCTTGTACAAATGAGTTCTAAGTTCTATTTCAATTCTTGTGCCCTTCTTCACTTCTCATTTTGTGCTTCTTGAGTGATTTTTTTTTGCTTGGATTGTTGTGATTGGTTTGTCAATATCAAAACCTGTGTGAAGTAAAACAGGCATTAGCAATATAATGTAACAATTTCCCCCTTTTTGATAATGACAAACTAAGTCAATTTGATTCCCCCTTAAACTTAGCACATTGCATTTCATAATTTGATTCCCCCTTAAACTTAGCACATTGCATTTCATGTCATCTACTCTTTTATCTTCCCCCTTTTGTCATTAGCAAAAAGAAATAACAATGACATTACTAAACTAAAGATTAAAGTAATGCAACATAAGACTAAAGCAAAAGAGTTAGAGTAGAGAAGGAGGTGTTCTAGCTTGCGTCTTCAGCATCATCTTTGTTCGCACCACCTTCCACATCCATCGGTTCATTGCTCTCATTTCCGATGTATTCATCATCCTCCTCATCATCATCATTGTCGAAGTTGTAAGCGTGAAAGGTAGTGTGATATGGTGGAGGTGTGTACTTGACACGAGCAAAGTAGGAGCGAAGGTCGTGACCCTGTCGTTGAACCTCCGTGTCAATTCGATCAATTGATCGTCCCATGCTATTGACACTTAATTGGAGATTGCGGATGGATGCAGCAATGGAATCAAGTGTGGCAGCAGGGGCTTGGTCTTGAGGAGCAGGTACGGGAGGAGCTGCTACTTGGGCAGGCCTTGTTGTTTCAGCGGATGATCTCGTGTGGAAGGTGGCGTCATTAATTGCCCAAAGCATGGAATGAGGGGTGAGTTCACCAACATGAGGATTTATCCCTGCACTCATCAAGATAGATACAACCAAGAAAGCATAAGGAAGGGGATGATTATTGGAGGTATGCTCAGCCATATGCATAAGCACAAATCGTGTCCAATTGATGGGAGCCCCATGAATGATGGCATGGAGGATCTTCTCGTCTTCAATTATGAAGTTCGTGTGATTCTCGGGTCTTGGTTTGATCACCCGAGTGAGCAGATAGAAGAGCACCCTGTATTCGCGGGTTGATGGAATGAATGGTCGGCTGGTTGGAGCGGTTTCGTTTTACTTCCGTGAAACCGAGGTTAGTGAGAAGAGTAGCTTCATGAAGTGTGAGAAAATGATCACCCCCATAAGTCGAGATGTCATCACCTATGTAAGGCAAAGCTGCAATCTTTCCGAATTGCTCCAAAGTCAGCTGAAAGGGTCGCCCATTGATGTTAGCGGAAAGAACATCACCATCTCGTTGGAGTGTTGAGTAGAAGGCTCGGATGTAATCTGGATTGAAGTGGATTTGCATCCTTGTCACAAAGCCCCATAGTTTGGATTCCTTCAGGTGGCGTTCAAGGTTTTCAAACTGCTTTTCTTGTGGGTAATCGTCTGGAAGGTAACTAGGAGAGGCAATGGCTCGATTTGCATAGTGGGATTGGTAGTGGTCGAGCTCATTTTTGGAAGTGAACCAAACTTCAGAGTTAGCCACAGTGAATTTATGAGCTGAACTTGAGGAGCCTCCCTTCTTCTTGGATTGCCTTTGTTGCACAAGGTCTTTCCCTTTGGAAATTTTCTTTCCATCTGCCATTATTGGAGAGAAATGAGTAGGAGAAGGAAATTTGGAGAAGAGAGTGAGGGAGTAGTCAGATTTGTGTGTGAAAGTGAAGAGGAAAGTCCAAGTGTTTTAGTGGAGACCAAAATATAGCTATTGGAGCATTGAAAACAGGCTCCAACGGCTATTTTTTTAAAAAATCAACGGCTCAACATCGATGTTGGAGGAAGAAACATCGATGTTGGAGACTGTGCAACGGCTATCTTTTTGAACGACAGTGTCTAAACATTGATGTTGATGCTAAGAAATATCGATGTTGCGACTGTGCAACGGCTATTTTTTTTTTAAAGGCAACGGCTCAACATCGATGTTGGGGGGAGTAACATCGATGTTGTCAATGTTCGGCCAAAAAGGTTGTGGAAGCTCAATGTCATAACATCAATGTGTTCCTGGGCAACATCGATGTTAAAGACTTTCGGCCGAATCCACTTAAGCTGCTGAACATCGATGTGTGTTATGTCAACATCGATGTTGTGACC
Source organism: Turnera subulata (assembly GCA_028386065.3). Lineage (NCBI taxonomy): Eukaryota > Viridiplantae > Streptophyta > Magnoliopsida > Malpighiales > Passifloraceae > Turnera > Turnera subulata. The sequence goes on from JAKUCV010002944.1 coordinate 44,904, forward strand.
TTTGGGATTAAAAATGGACTGAGAAAACTCCCCTGAACATCGATGTTTCGTAGGGGAACATCGATGGTGTCATACTTCTTCCTCATATAACATCGATGTTGATATCAAAAACATCGATGTTGAAGTTTCGCAAGATTTTGTTCCCCCTGTCTCTTGGCCTGATCGATGAGTACCTGCAAAACAATCTTAGAAAATGCTCTGACGCTCAAGTTAGTAATATGTAACTCCAAGATTTGAGAAGATTGTAAGAGAAAAAAAAATTTTGAAATTTCCGGTACTCTCAAATAGGATCAGCTTCGTCATATAAACACGGTTGGTGAGATATTTGTCCAATCAATTGGACTTTGATTATCTCTGTCGGAAAGTATCCGTTTTGGTGCCAGACAACAAATCTCGTGAGGAATCAATAATTCAATTAAAACCATGATTGTCAAAAAGGAAATCTTTGATAATCGGAAAAATTTGTAAGGTTGCAGACATTGATTGAGCAATAATTTAACTAATTGGCAAGTTTTTCAAAAAAAAAGAAGATTCGTGAAAATCGAAGTAGGGGTCTTTGCCTAAACTTTGTTCTTGATACTGCAAAGATAGGTAGGGGTCACCTCCTGAACAATCTCTGGACACTTCAGAAATTGGTAGGAGTCACCTTCTGAGAGAAGAAGCAACGCAGTTGTGTTTCTATAAACAGGCAGACGATAGAACTCATTAGACACAGAAAATTATAGGCCAATTTCAGCAAGAGAGTTAGCAAAGAAAATCAAAAGCAAGAATGCCTTCCCCTTCCACTGTCCTTTTTGTTGAGGGTGCAGCCTTAGGCCGAAGAAACCGATTAGCCTATAGTATGGTAAGTGAGCCATCTGAGGAGTTGCCTAATGAACTAGGTAGAATTCCTCGCTTAGTATTTGTTGATGAGCTCTACTCTTCTAAGTTTTTTTGTCACACCCATGGAAGAGTCAATTTTTCTTGAGAGTCAAAGCCCACTTAGAGCATCCTTCTATGGTACCGCCAATGCCACCATGTTCTTCATATCTAAAAGGCTTGAAAGTTTTCAAATGGAGTCTACCTATCAAACCTTAGAACAAGGAAGTTATTACCGTCTTTCAATGACTGCTCAGAGTGCTTCACGGGTCCCTGTCTTGCCACCAACTTGGCCAAAGGTTCGCCTGCTAGTGTGGAATTACAGGGGAATCACTAGGCGCTCTGAAGATTTTGCAAGAACCTTGAGAGACCTGAAGAACCAATACAAGCCAAACATGGTTCTGCTCACTGAGACATTATGGCAACCTGACGAAAACCACGGGGTCATCCCTCTCCGTTTTCCATCAGTGAACCGGTTTGAAATCCCGGGCCAGAATAACTCGGGTGGAATGTGGTTTGCATGGAATGATAGTGTGAGGGTTAATATTATCAATGACCCTAATAGCTTCTCTGTAACTGTTGTACCAAATCGTTAAGAGCTAGATTATGATAGGTATGTATGTTTTAAAAAGAAATAAGTGTGATTGTAATGTAATATAAATAATGTAAGTGTCTCTGTGTGTGTGTGATTGTAATGAAATATTATGAAATAGTGTGAGCGCGTGTGTGATTGTAATGAAGGAATTCAGGTTTTATGATCTTTGTATGTGTGATAATTATGATGAAAGAATGCATGAATTTAGATTATTGTAGAGTCAAGAATGCCAAGTTCAGTACGAATGCAAAAGAATGACTCTTTCTCCAAGGGTTTTGTAAAAATGTCTGCTAATTGAAATTTTGTGTCCACAAATTCAATAGCTATGTCTCCCTTGAGAACATGATCTCTAATAAAGTGATGCCTAATGTCAATATGTTTAGCTCTTGAGTGTAAGATTGGATTCTTAGTTAGACTTATGGCACTCGTATTGTCACACCTAAGAGGAATGTGATTAATGTTAAGACCATAATCCTCAAGTTGTTGTTTCATCCAAATAATTTGAGCACAACAACTACCTGCTGCAATGTATTCTGCCTCGGTGGTGGATAAGGCTACACTGGCTTGTTTTTTACTAAACCAAGAAACTAAAGAGTTGCCAAGTAAGTGACAAGTTCCACTAGTACTTTTACGATCTAGTTTGCATCCGGCAAAGTCTGAGTCGGAATAGCCTATTAGTTGAAGTGTAGAACCTTTAGGATACCATATTCCAACATTAATTGTGCCTATTAGGTATTTCATAATTCTTTTAATTGCCTTAAGATGAGACTCTTTAGGACATGATTGATACCTAGCACATAAACAAACGCTAAACATAATGTCTGGCCTACTTGCAGTTAAGCAGAGAAGGGATCTGATCATACCTCGATATTTTTTGACCTCAACTTCCTTACCTTTCTCATCCTTGTCTAGATGTACAGAAGTGCTCATGGGTGTGGGCATTTCCTTTGATCCGTCCATTTCAAAGCGCTTAAGCAATTCCTTGCAATACTTTGATTGTGAGATGAATGTGCCTTCCTTCATTTGTTTGACTTGCAGTCCCAAAAAGAAAGTCAATTCACCCATCATGAACATCTCAAATTTGCTGGTCATCATAGCAGAGAATTCCTTGCACAAGGATATGTTAGTAGCACCGAAAATGATGTAATCTACATAAATTTGTACTAAGAGGATGTCATTGTTTTTACTTTTAATAAAGAGTGTAGTATCAACCTTCCCCCTTTTGAACCCGTTGTCCAAAAGAAATTTGCTCGAGCGTTCATACCAAGCTCTAGGAGCTTGCTTAAGACCATAGAGTGCTTTCTTAAGTTTGAAGACATGATCAGGAAATGCATGATCTTCAAAGCCTGGGGGTTGATTAACATACACTTCTTCTTGAATAAAGCCATTTAGAAATGCACTTTTAACATCCATTTGATACAGCTTAAAGTCCATTGATGATGCAAATGCAAGCAATAAGCGAATGGCTTCTAATCGTGCAACCGGTGCATATGTTTCTTCAAAATCGATTCCCTCTTCTTGATTATAACCTTTTGCTACTAACCTAGCTTTATTTCTAGTTATTATGCCATTTTCATCTAATTTATTTCTAAACACCCATTTCGTGCCAATTATTGTATGATTAATAGGCCTTGGAACCAATTTCCAAACATCATTACGTTTGAATTGGTTTAGCTCTTCTTGCATAGCCAAGGTCCAATGTTCATCATTAATTGCTTCAGAAATGGTTGTTGGCTCAATTTGTGAAACAAATGCCATGTAACTTACAGTATCTCTAAGGGAATTCTGAGTACTTACACCGCGGTTGATATCACCAATTATCGTTTCAAGAGGATGGTCTTTCGATTCTCGCCATCCTCTAGGGAGTTCTTGGTTGACATCAACCGTTGTTTCTTCCGCTTTTGTGCTGTTTTGATGAGAAGATAATTCAGCAGGGGTATTTCCTTCTTTGGGTGAGTGACTTGGCTCTTCTTCTTCTTTGTCGCCCAAGGATATCTTCTCAAGTGTACCTACAAGATCATCACAAAAGTCCTTTCTCGCCAAGCGAGCATCATTTTCTGCAAGCACAACATGAGGGGATTCTTCAACATTTAAAGTGCATTTATTGAAGACTCTATACGCTTTGCTGCGCAATGAATAACCGAGAAAGATGCCTTCATCAGACTTTGCATCAAATTTTCCCAAATTGTCTTTCCCATTATTATGAACAAAACATTTGCATCCAAAGACTCGTAAATGAGAAATGTTAGGCTTTCTTCCCTTGTATAATTCATAGGGCGTTTTCATGAGTATTGGCCTAATGATTGCTCGGTTTAACACATAGCAGGCTGTACTCACTGCATCAACCCAGAAATACTTAGGAATTTTAGCCTCATTGAGCATTGTTCTTGCCATTTCCTCAAGACACCGATTCTTGCGTTCAACAACGCCATTTTGTTGTGGTATCTGAAGGGCTGAGAAATCATGCTCAATGCCATGTTTATCACAAAAAGTTGAAAATTGATTGTTTTCGAATTCACCTCCATGATCACTTCTAATACAAGCAATTGAACAATCTTTTTCATTTTGAACTTTCTTAAGAAAGCTCTTGAAAACATTAAATGCTTCACTTTTATGTGTAAGAAATAAGGTCCAAGTGTATCTTGTGTAACCATCAACAATTACAAAGGCATAATAGTTACCTCCAAAGCTTTTGGTTTGTGAGGGACCAAAGAGATCCATGTGCAAAAGTTGAAGTGGTCTAGATGTTGAGACAACGTTCTTGGAATTGAACGAAGCTCTCACTTGTTTCCCCTTTTGACATGCATCACATATAGAATCCTTCTCAAATTTAATCTTTGGAATACCAACCACTAAGTCTTGAGTCACCAATTTGTTTAACATCTTCATATTAACGTGAGCTATTCTACGATGCCATAACCACATATCGTCTTCTTTGCTCATTAGACATTTTGAAAACTTTGATGAAGACTCTTCCAAGTTAACCATATAAATGTTGTCAATTCTATCACCATGTAGAATGATCTTATTATCACTAAGACGTTCTACGGTGCATGACTTGGAATAAAAAATCACACGATTTCCCTTGTCACAAAATTGACTTACGCTCAAGAGATTGTGTTTAAGACCTTTAACAAGTAAAATATTATCAATGGAGGAAGATTCATTTTTACCAACCGAGCCAATGCAGATGTTCTTTCCTTTGTTGTTGTCTCCAAAGACAACGTTTCCTCCATTTGATGGCTTAATTTGTAGGAACTTGGATGCTTCTCCGGTCATGTGCTTGGAGCATCCGTTATCAAGGTACCAAAGTACACTTGATGCCTTCAAGCATACCTACAAAAGCAAATCAATGAGATTTTGGTATCCAAATCTTCTTGGGTCCTTGAGTGTTAGGAGCATAGCGGTAATGAGCTTCTTCTTGCGCCCAATACCTATGCCTAGTAAAGCAAACGGGAGCAATATGTCCTATTCTATTGCAATAATGACAAATGACATTTGGATTGTGCATCCTTCTAGGTTGATAATAGTTACTATATTGCCTATGTTTGTGCATTTTACTAACCTTGTTTTCCTTAGGTTGAACCTTAGGTTTCCTAGGCTAAGTCTCAATTTTCTTCTTTTTAGACTCACTTTTGAATCCTACTCCATGTTTAGTTGATTGCAAATTATCTAAGAGAGAATTCAAGTTCTTTTGAGGGGTGTTAAATTTCTTTAGTGTTATTTCAAGTTCATTAACTTGTTCTTTTAATGTCTCACATGATGAACACTCCCTAGTTTTTGTTTCAAGTTCTCCAATTTGTTCCTTTAGTGATTTGCATGATGCACATTCCTTAATTGGACATTCTAGTTCATTAGCACTGCTCTTTCCGCAAAACTTATTTTCCTTTTTAAGCTTTTCATTTTCACTTGACACTTTCTCCATATCATTTTCTAGAGTTTCAAGTTGTTTCTTTAAGCCCTTATTAGCTCTAGATGCCAAAATGTATTTATCATAAAGCTCATTAAATGCATCTTGCAATTCTTCAAAAGTATAATCTTCGCTTGGGTGAGAAGTACTTACCTCTTCCGGTTCTTCCTCTCGTGCCATGAGACATAGGTTGGCCGTTTCTTCTTCATCACTATCGGATGATTCATCGCCGGAATCGCCTCCCCAAGAGATGTATGCCCTTTGCTTCTTGTAGGGCTTCTTTTCTTTTCCCTCCTTTGCCTTGGGGCACTTAGGCTTGATGTGCCCAACCTCTCCACATCCATAGCACTTGGGTGGACCAGACGTCTTCCTTCCTTTTCTTTCAAATTCTTTCTTCATGAATTTGTGTATTTTACGGGTGACAAGTCCGAGTTCTTGATCGTCATTGCTAGAGTCCGATTCAGTGAGCTCTTGCGTCTTGGAGGTGGAGGCTTTGAGTGCTATGTTCTTCTTCTTTGGTTCCTGCAAAGAGGGTTTAAGAATAGTAGTTTCATAGGTTAGAAGATTACCTCTAAGACTGTCAATGGTTGTGTTCGATGTCCCGATGTTTTCATAGATTGCGTCGGCTTTAGAACGCCATTCGGGAGTGAGGCATCTAAGGACTTTTCTGACCAAGTCCTTGTCCTTGTAGACCTTCTTGAGAGCATGAAGGTTGTTTATGATTTTAGAAAATCGTTCAAACATCTCCTCTATTCCCTCGTTCTCCTTCATTTGAAAGAGTTCGTAATCTGCGGTGAGGGAGTCGATTTTGGCCTCTCGAACTTGATCGGTTCCTTCGTAGGTGACCTCCAGCTTATCCCACATTTCTTTTGCGGTTGTGCAGCAAGAGATTTTCCGGTAATCATCTGGGTTCACTGCACAATAGAGCATGTTGATTGATTTGGCGTTGTTTTCAACTATCGTAATATCTGCAGCGTTATACTCCTCCTCCGTTTTTGGCACTGTGATTTCACCAACTTTCTTCGTCGGAATTTGCTCTCCAATCTTCATGATACGCCAAAGAGCATAGTTGTTGTATTGGAGGAAGATTCTCATCCTCTCCTTCCAGTAGCTGTAGTTAGTGCCATCAAAGAGCGGTGGACGAGTGGTTGATTGTCCTTCGAAGAGTCCTGCATAATTACTTGAAGAAGCCATGGAAAGTTTCTCTCAAACGGTTAAGTCTTTCAGAGAGTTTGGCTCCGCTACCAATTGTTAGAATAGGTGCCCTACGCTGGGGGGGGGGGGGTGAATAGCGTTTTATGGACAAAATCAAGAACTTGCAGGAAATAATTGCGGAATTGAAAGAATGAAGGATACACCAAATTTTATACTGGTTCACACACACAACTTGTGTGGCTAATCCAGTCCTCCGAGAGACTCTCTCAGAGAATTAACTATCTAAGTTAAGCTTCCGGGTGCTTAACAAACCGTTTACAGTCCTAGAGCTTGAGTCACACGAAACTCTCCTTACTTGCTTAAAGGTACCACACTTCAAGACTTTCCCACAGAAAGAAAGAACCTCTCCCTATGAATTACAGCATGGGAACTAACCTCCCAAATAATGAATGGTAACAAAATATAATACTCAAAGCAGAAACTCTCTCAAGAGTGGTTATTGAGCAACAATGTAAGCACTATAAGGCAACTCTTAAAATTCAAAGGTATTAGCTCATAAAAGTGTATGAATGTTTTTCAATGTATGCTTGAATGTATGAAGAGTTGATGTCTCTATGAAAGAGAGGTTTAATGCCTCTATTTATAGCTTCAAAAACTTATGTGGACGTTGGGAACAAGTTTTGAACACCTTTAGACAAGATAACATGCAAGGTGGAAAAGGATTTTTGATTCTAACGGCACAACATCGATGTTGGGTATCACAACATCGATGTTTGTCCGTTGGATTTGAATTATTGAAGCCAACGGTCACTAAAACATCGATGTTTGTAAAGCCAACATCGATGTTTTCAGGAATAATATCGATGTTCACAGAGCCAACATCCATGTTTGGGTGCTTCGCAAAAGGAATTGTAAATTTGATATGTGAGAACATCGATGTTGTGACAGATAACATCGATGTTATTTTGCTTCGGCAAAAATCAATTTGAAACCAATTGTCATAACATCGATGTTATGTTGTCCAACATCGATGTTGTGGCACTTTCGCTAAATTTGAAAAGATTTTGAAGATCAGAACATCGGTGTTGGAGTACAACAACAACGATGTTTAGTGCTTAAAACTCGTTTTTATGTTGGATGATTGGTGAAGTGATGCATGAGAAAACACCGATTTCGTTTGAGCTAATAACTTAGAAGATTTAAGTGTTAACCTTGTACAAATGAGTTCTAAGTTCTATTTCAATTCTTGTGCCCTTCTTCACTTCTCATTTTGTGCTTCTTGAGTGATTTCTTTTTGCTTGGATTGTTGTGATTGGTTTGTCAATATCAAAACCTGTGTGAAGTAAAACAGGCATTAGCAATATAGTGTAACAGTATCTACATACAAAGAGGAACTTTATTTGTTCCAATTTCCCAATGAATCTGCTCTCTCTCGTGCATTACACCGTAGTCCTTGGCATGTTGGAGGCATACCTTTGCATCTCTTGCCATGGAGCTCCACTCACCAGAAATTGGATTTTTCTTCTTCTGTGTATCCTGTGTGGGTTCAACTAAAACATGTTCCATTGGAGCTATTAACACAGGAAGGACTGAGCTATTTAGCCAGTGCAATTGGTACTCCACTACATACTGCACAGGATTGCTCAAAATTATTCAATGGTGACAGTGCTAAGCTTTGTATTGCGGTTGATTTCTCTAAACAACTGAAGCATGATTTGGTAGTGGATATCCAAGGAGAGCTAGTTACTATTGATGTATCCTACCCTTGGAAGCCTCAATGTTGTGGTCATTGTGCTAAATAGGGTCATCATGAGCTTGCCTGTCCTACTCGAAAGTTTGTGTCTAGATGGATTCCAAAGACTGCTCCTGCCCATGTTCCTACTTCAGGGCCCTTAAAGTCTGATGCTATTTTTGCCCCTAGAGATGTTGCTGATGTTGTTATACCTGATGCCATTGTTACTACTAGTGATGTTGCTGTTGTTGTTATATCTGATGCTATCCACCCTCCACCCTCCATTATGACTGCTCCAGTTACTCTTTCATCTAGTTCTGTTCCTAAGTTGCCGACTAATGCCCACACAACTACAATTTGCTCATCTCCTCAGTCTGTTGATATTGGGATTTCTAAATCTACTACTTCTTGCTCTCCTCAATTGCAAGTCAAGCCAGTTCCTAAACAGGTACGTGCTGCTTCAAAATGAGTCAATGAAATAGTTCAACAGATTGTTAAAGGGAATATAAACAAACGTGGTAGAGGTGGCCGAGGCAAATCTTCTCAACTTTCTCCAATTGGAGAGTCGGTTCCTCTTATTCAACCTACCTGATGCGGTGGTTTCTTTGGAATGTGAGGGGTCTAAATGACCCATCCAAACAACGAGAAGTGCTGCATCGTATTCATAGTAGTTCTGCTGACATTGTGTGCCTTGTCGAAACAAAGATTCAGCAGCATCATCTTCAGAAAATCCGTGCAAATTTTCTGCCTCACTGGTACTTTACTCATAACTATTCACATGCACATCTTGGGTGTATTTTGCTTTTATGGTTTTAGTATGTCTCCGTCTAATTACTGGATTCTTCAGCCCAGGCTTTGCATTGTCAAATTACCTATCCTAGTGAAAACTCATGCTATTTTTCTTCATTTATATACGGTTCTAACTCTGTAGTAGAGCGTTCTACAGACCTTTTCCTTAGTATTAATAGGTTTGCATCTCTTGTTGAAGCCCAACCTTGGTGCTTACTCGGAGACTTCAATATTATCTGCTCAATCTCTGAATCCAGCTCTTCGGCAACCCATCTATCAACTGATATTGCAAGCTTTAATGCTTGTTTGATAGCAAATGGATTATTAGATCATCCTTCTACAGGCCCTCTGTTCACATGGTCAAATAGGCAGCCTGCTAATCCTATCCTACGCAAGCTGGATCGATTCTTAGTGAATGCGGAATGGTTTAATGGATTTCCCCATAGCTCAGTTGAGTTTTTAACTCCTGGCATATCTGACCATTGCCCTATTTCATTCACTAGTACTATTCCTCTCTCAACAGGACCTAAGCCATTTAAGTTCAGTAACTTTTGGCTCTCACATCCAGAATTCCTCCCCACTGTAGCAAAGATCTGGACTCGAAAAATTGATGGATATGAAATGTACCAGTTGTGGCAAAAGTTGAAAATTCTCAATTCCGACACAAAGAATTTCCATCAGGTCGCATTTGGTGACCTCTCTAAGAAGATTACTCTCATGGAGCAAGAGTTACAATCTGTCCAGAATCAATTATTTGGTGGTGACTTACACCAAGATTTGGTATTACTTGAACAAAGTCTGCTTCTCTCTATCTCAACTTTTAAAACAGCTGAAGAATCTTTTATGAAGCAAAAATCTAGAATCTCTTGGCTATCTTGTGGAGATTCAAATACTAGCTTTTTTCATAAAATGATGAAAGTGAGGAAGGCTGGGAACACAATCCGAACACTCATTACTCCTCAAGGACTTACACTCACTGATCCGCATCAGATTGAGAATAGCATAGTACAATTTTATTCGGATTTTTTAGGCCAGAAGAATCCTGATGTTAATGCTGGTTCTGTCTCCCTATTCCAATACTTATTGCAGCGCACTCTTTTTGAGACTGATTCAGTGATGCTTGCAAATGATGTCTCCGCAGCTGAAATCAAATCTGCAATGTTCTCTTTGGGAGCTAACAAAACTCCTGGGCCAGATGGGTACACAGTGGAGTTTTTCAAATCTGCCTGGAACTTAGTTGGGCCTGATGTCACAAAAGCCATACAAGAATTCTTCACCTCTAGTAAACTCCTCAAAGGTGTGAATTCTACTACTATTAGTTTGATTCCTAAAGTCTCTAATGCCCAGAAAATTACTGATTTTCGGCCCATAGCATGTTGTACAACTTTATACAAATGCATCTCCAAAATCCTTGCTAATCGCTTGCAAAAGTGTCTCCCCTCTCTTATCAATCCTAGCCAAACAGTATTCATTCCTGGAAGGCGCATCATTGACAATGTTTTGCTTGCCCATGAGTTGGTCCATAACTACCATAAAGTGGGTATAGCTAGTAGATGTGTCATGAAGATAGACATAATGAAAGCATTTGACTCGGTTGACTGGGATTTTTTGCTGAATGTACTCGTTGCAATGAAATTTCCTGCTCGTTTCATCAATTGGCTGCGAGTCTGCTTCTCCACTGCCATGTTCTCTATTTCTATCAATGGGGCATTATGCGGATATTTCCAAGGTGGTAAAGGCATGCGGCAAGGCGACCCATTGTCACCTTACCTATTTGCTATCTCTATGGAAATACTTTTTTTTATGCTAATGATTGATCTTTATTTATATACTTATCAAACTAATTACAAAACTGAGTACAGCAGACATTCTCAAAATCAGCTCGTTCAGGTCCAGACCTGCTCAAGATAGAACACACACAAAAAAAAAAGAGGAGATCTACAGGGAGTAGCTAAGACTACTATAATCCCTGCGTACACCACCCCAATTTTTCATAGACTCAGCGTTCGATATTACATAAGATGCCGAGAAGGGAAAATTGGGTTGTAAGGCGTTTACCCATGCGGTTGCGTGGACTAATATGGTATCTACTAGCCTCTGCAGTTCGCTGGACTTTTTCTCAAAAATTCTTTTATTCCTCTCAAGCCACACACCCCAAAGTACTACAAATCCAATAACTGTCCAAAGAGACCTACTACCTGGATGGAGAGATAAAAAAAACCCACTGACAAGGAAAATCTTCCAAAGTAGCAGGGCAACACCAAGACACACCCCACCAAAGACAAATTTTTTACCACACCCACCAAGTAACCGGACAGGATAAAAGGAGATGATCTCTGGTTTCTAAATTCTTGCAGCACATTGGACATAAAGAGTCTGCCAAAGTGATAATACCTCTGATGCGTAGCTCATCTCTTGTGGGAATACCGTGGTTGAGAGCTAACCATACCCAGCATTCAACTTTGAAAGGCGAGAGTGCTAACCATGGGAGTGGTTTTGTGCGGCGGAGGCCCATCTTGCTGTAAATGAAAGTTCTACCATTTACTACAGAGTACTACCATTTTTATCATTCGTCCAAAATCTGCCATCAGAATAAGAGTTATCCATTTGAACATTGGATATGATTGCTTGCAAGCAGTTGATATCATCAAGTTCTCATTGTCGCAAAAATCTCCTCCAGGCCTGTTTCCAAAACACTTGGGATCTTTCCTTATGGAGGCATTCTGCCACAGAGAGACTTTTGGACAAGGATATAGAAAAAATTCTTGGATACATATCTTTGAAAACACCATATCCGGTCCAGTCTTCCAGCCAAAAACTTGCACGCACTCCATTACCAATACGAATGGAGGAGCCTTCAAGCAGACACACCCCTGTTCGGCTTTGGACTAAACCAGATAGAATAATATCTTTCCAAGTTTTTGAGGCTTTGGATAAATCAAACAAAGGAGATAGAGGAGTGTCCTGAATTCCACATTTGTTTCTGACCAGTTTCATCCAATCTTTCTCACCATTTTGGGTAAATTTCCAAATCCACTTAAATAATAAACATTGATTCATGACATGTAGATCAATTATTCCCAAACCTCCAAGGTCTTTTGGTACAGAAATTCTTTTCCAAGCGACTAAACATACCTTCCTTGTCTCCAGCAGACCATTCCAAAAGAAGTTTCTTTGAATGCTAATCAGTTTCTTTACAACAGCCACTGGCATTGAGAAAATTGACATAAAATAGAGTGGAAGGCCGCTCAACACTGCCTTTATAATTGTTACCCTCCCACCTATAGATAGAAGCTTACCTTTCCAAGAAGCTAACCGAGAGCTGAATTTCTCAAGTACCGGTCTTCAAGCTGCCACACGTCCCATATTTGCTCCTAGGGAAAATCCCAAATATTTAAATGGAAAGTTCTCATGGCAAGAGTGGAGTGTGCTGGCAATATTGGACGCTTCAGCTTGGCTCAAGTTAATTCCAATCACATTACTTTTATAGAAATTGATGCTTAGGCCCGATAAAGCCTCGAAAACTCTAAGGCATCGCTTTAGGTTAAGCAAGGACTGAAGATCAGCCGACGAGAATGAAATTGTGTCATCTTCATACTGGAGAATGGAGGCAGTGATATTGTGAATTGAGATGTCTTGAATAAGCTGTAAGTTCACTGCTTTATTCAAAATACAAGACAAGCCCTCTGCAACAATATTAAACAAAAAGGGTGAAAGAGGGTCGCCCTGTTTTAAACCTCTGCCCACTGAAAAATCCTGGGATGGTGAGCCATTGACCAATACTGCAAGTGAAGAGGAAGATAAACATTCATAGATCCATGAACACCACCTTTCTTTGAAACCCATAGCAGCCATGACTTGTAGCAGATAATTCCAATCGACGGAGTCATAGGCTTTCCTGAAGTCCAATTTCCAGATGATCGCCCTTGATTTATGCTTCTTTAGGCTGTGAATGATTTCATTTGCAAGGAAAGCACCATCTGTTATATTTCTCCCTTCCATAAAACCAATTTGTTGTTCACCAATAACAGTAGGCCGCACACATTTCAGTCTCATTGCAAGGATCTTGGATAGAATCTTATACAGCCCATTTACAAGAGTAATGGGCCTAAAATCTTCCAAGTTGTCTACACTTGTCTTTTTGGGAATCAGGGTGATATAGCTTGTATTAACCCCCAATGGCAATTTTGCGTTGACATAGAACTGCTGCACAATGTCGAAAAGGTCTTCTTTAATCAATGACCAGTATTTCTTATAGAAACTGAAGTTGAAACCGTCAGGGCCCGGGGCTTTGGAGCTATCACAAGCCCAAACCGCAGCCTTCAACTCCTCCATGGAGAAAGGGCACTCAAGACCCTCAGCTTCGGCAAGATCCAGACGGGTAAAAGTAAGGTTCCCAATTGTGGGTCTGGCATGTCCTTCGCGACTGTACAGCTGGGCAAAGAAGTCTCTGGATTTGGATTTAATTATTGCAGGGTCTTGGATGATTTGATCACTTATTCGCAAATAATTCAGCCTGTTTACTCTCCCCCTGATGCATGCAGATATATGAAAAAATCGGGCATTTTTGTCCCCTAATTTACACCATTTTATGTGTGCTTTTTATCTCCACATTGCTTCATGTTGCTTAGATTTAACTACCAGCTCAACCTTCAGATCAGACGCCTCATGGGTTTCCTGGCCGGATAGAATTCTCTGTTCAGATGCCAAGTCTAACTCATAAATTATGCGTTGGAGCCTCAAAATTCTCTCATTCACATTGCCAAATATCTCTCTGTTCCATCTAGCTAGTAGCCTCCTCATCATACTCAGCTTTTTTAGAAGTCTAAACTTGCCGGGAAAAGTCAAACAAGTCTCACGCCACATATCAGATAGAGTCTCCATGAAATTTGGAGATGCCCACCATGCTGAAATAAATCGAAGTGGTTTCCTTCCCCAATGCTCTTGCTTTTGAGACAGAATTAAGGGGCAGTGATCCGATCCCTTCTTACTTCCCGGTTTAAGGCATAGATAAGGAAACATGATGGACCACTCTCCCTCTGCAAATATACGAACAATAGGGCTCGCTGCAGTTGAATTACACCATGTGTATAGTCTGTCCTCCAAATCAAATTCAATCAGACCTATGTGGTGAATAAACCTTTTGAAAGCCAAGGCACCCCTTCTGCGTATCTTGCCACTTTTTCTGTCAGTTGGTTCCAGTGTTTCATTAAAATCACCCAAAGCTAACCACGGAGAAGTAAAGACTGATTTTAAATTAGACAACTCCTCAAACATCTCATCACGGCCATCCAGAGTTGAAGAGCCATAAACACCACATATGGTAGCAGTAAAGTTATTATGCAAAAAGCAACCTTCCACCAATATCCAGTTGCAACTGGACAATATACGGCGAGCCTTAAAGATATCACAATCCCGTATAAATATCATGCCCCCAGCTCTGCCGTTTGCATCCACAAATGCAAAATCTATATTACTAGGCCCCCATAATTTATGACATAACACTAAGTCTACCTTGGAACACTTAGTCTCACATAGAAAAGCAAAGCTTGTGTGTAATTAACTAATCAGTTGACGCACTTGGGTTTGTCTTGACACAGAACAGACACCTCTAACATTCCATGAGATCACTTTAATCATAAAAAAGGATAGAACACTTATCTGCAAAGAAAAAGGCTTATTCAGAAGCCCTGGCTTGCACCCAATCAAAAGCCTCTCTCATCACCATATCACTAATGATTTGATCAGTCTCCACCACACTCCGTGATCTATCCCATCCGATGATGTCACCTACTCTATTGGTCTCCTGTACTTCAATCTCAGTGAAAGAGACTGGGACAGAAGGCTGCTGCAGTAACCATCTTTACCAACATGCTTAATAACTCTGAGAATATCCGAGTCTGACTCCAACAGCTTGCTCTCCGGAATAAGGCCAACACTTGCATTTTCGTTAAGATACCGAGTTTTCTTCAATCTTGCAAAACCAAAATTCCTCAGTACTGCTAGAACTTGTTTCTCAACCTCTTTATAGAAAGAGGGAGCATTATTCACGCTAGGTGGGGATGAACAGGAAAGACCCCATGCGGATAATGTTTTTGAGTTTGGGTGGTTGAAAGAAGAACCCACACTCTCTACAACGTTTAGTTTGTAAGGGGATGGTGTTTTGGGCTGGGATTTTGAGGTGGGTGGGGTACTGGAATAGGGTACAAGAGGCAATGAGGGTATAACAATGGGCTGCACTGAAGGGCCCAAAATGGGTTGGACATCAACACGGCACACTTAAACTAGAATGATAGCTTGCACTAAAAGGAGTGGGTAATTGCAAAGGTACACAGGTAGGTATTGTAGTAAATGGGTCCAACTTGGCTGATGGCTCAGCATTATTGGTGCAAGGAGAGGTCGCCTCAGAAGGAATGTCCTTCAAAAACTGTGTGTTGCAAAGACAGCTGTGGCGGCTCTACATGTCGGGGAATGTCATTGATTATTGGTCTAAGATTGAAAGGATCCTCGGAAGTTGTAACATTATCAGCTGTATGACTTGGGTTTGGTGTCGATATGGGTGATTGGCCATGGGGTGTGGAGTTTGAGGAGTGTATCGTGGAGGGGTTTGTGTGGGAGTGATTCGGCCACTCGCCGCCGCTAGGGGGGTGCTCATCACCAGAGGAGTACGCTGCCGCCGTAGACCAATCCCACTCCAATGGATCATATTGGGATTCGGCGATCCCAACTTTATATAGTTTATCGCCGATCTTAACCGATAAAACCTTGTTGATGAACGCATTGCTACCTGTGAGAACTAATACTTCTGCAATGTCAAAGCGGCTCTTGCTTTTGGATTCACTGCTCGAATCTACCACAGTCCCAATGTTAGACATAATAGTCTTGAGAAAATTCTCTGATCAAACAGATGGCGGGATACCCTTCACCAGTACCCAACACAATCTGTTGAAAGCGGCATCCCTTTCCTTCCAAGCCCTGAATCCATCAAACATATGAGAGAACCATTTGGGCTTATTTTCGACCATATCATTCATATCCTCAGCCGAGCAAAATCTGAAGAGAAAAGAAACACCGTCGAGTGGAATAACACTGATAACTGAACATTCATTAGCAATAAACAGAGCAACCAGGTTCTTAAAAGGCATTGGTGTCTTCAACACACCCAACGCACAGTACCCAAGCCAATTCGGTGCACCAGCTTTGGAAACAAACATGGTCTGGCTTTTGTTTGTATTTTGAGCAGATGATACGGCTACCTGAGGATGAGGGGTCCTCACGGCTTCTGCAAAGGAATGGTTTCCTATAGAGGGTGGTGGTCCCAAGTCCAGAATAGTACGAGGAGGTCTGGTAGATCGACCAGGTTTCCCGTTTGTCACCTTGTTTGGTATGCGAGATTTTGCAATACTCGCAGAAAGGTGTACTCCATCCACAAACTTTGAATTAATGTGCTCCAGGACGAAGGAATGATCAACATTATTCCTGAATCGAATAAAACCAAAAAACTTACCAGTTCTGGATTTCTTCTGTGGTAGAAACACATCCATCACCTCTGCATGCCTATTCATTAGTAAATGAACTTCAATGGGTGTCCATCGTTGCGGGATGTTCTCCACATAAACACTAAAAAGTTGATTACACTCTATTGCAACCTCGATATGCTTACGGCTCCATTTCGAAAAGTGCAGCTTCGAGAGCTCACGAGCTTCTGTCTTAGTGTTTGCTTGGGCAGGTGTCTTTTGTGTTTGAGATGCATACAAATGGGGGTGGTTAACGGGGTTGGTGTTTGAAGTGGGAGCAAAGGAGTATGGTGGGGGGATCTGGGTGGTGTTTTAAAGGTGGGGTAGTGGTGGTTGTCCGTCTGGAAGACCAGGGGACATGGGCTGTTGAGTGAGATAATTCACCATCTTAGATGGACTGTTGATGAACCTAGTGTGTTCTTGCAGGACCTCATACTGTAAGTTTCCCTAGGCTATATGACATTCATATAAAAGCAAAAGATGCAGCGGAAGACAAGGGAAACAACCAAGAACCAAGTGAAGCATGCATAAACCGTATAACAAAATTTACGTACCTGGAAGATTAGGGTCTTTCACCTAACTTGTGTAAGGAATCAGTAAGAGCAAGAAGAAGACCTGCTCCTCTACGGTATCCACACGAACCGTGATCGGCTTCGAATCATCACACGAATCAAGCCTCGAGCACTCCCACTTGATGTGCTAGCAACAAAAGGTAGGAGCTTGTATGGTTGTGGTGTTTTGTGATGTTTTTGGGTTCTTCATTCTTTCACAAAGAATGGGGTAAGTGTGTGTTTTCTCAAGCTCTCAAGAACACTTCTCAAGGCTCAATGCTCTGAATTTTTCAGACCCAAAACGTTGGATACACACTAGCATAATCAGATTATGCTTTGATCTAATCCAACTCACAAAAGGTGGAAGACAAGGTGGCCAACACCTTTGGCCACATGATTAAGATTCTCA
>JAKUCV010002946.1:0-24657 GCA_028386065.3 Turnera subulata
TAATTCTCAACCCCGAAACCCGATTAAACTCCAACGAAAGCCGAACCCGTCATACCATCAATTAAATCCCATATAACCAAGGTAGAAATAGTTTATTTCCTTGTCCAAAAATCCGGAAATTCCTCAAGGGCAAAATAGGAATAAAAATTTCGAAAATTCCGAGAAAAAATCAAATTATGAAAATTCGGGGCGTTACAGTCTTGGGTGGCTCCCATTCTAGAACAGCTTTCACTTTGGCAGGGTCAACTTTAATCCCATTCCCGGATACAACATGTCCAAAGAATGCAACCTCTTCAAGCCAAAACTCGCACTTACTGAACTTGGCATACAACTATTTCTCTCGCAGCCTCTGTAGTACTACCCTCAGGTGCTCTTCATATTCTTCCTTACCCTTGGAGTATATCAGAATATCGTCGATGAAGACTACCACAAACTTGTCCAAGAACTCGTTCAGGACCAAGTGCATCAAGCACATGAAAACTGCAGGTGCATTGGTCAAGCCGAAAGGAACCACTGTGAACTCAAAATGTCCATACCGAGTACGGAAGGCTGTCTTCGGTATGTTTTTCTCTGCAATCTTGACCTGATAGTAGCCAGATCGAAGATCAATCTTGGAAAATACGTTAGCTCCTTGTAACTGATCAAAGAGGTCATCAATCCTGGGAAGCGGGTACTTGTTCTTCACTGTCACTTTGTTCAGCTGTCGATAGTCCACACATATTCGCAAACTGCCATCTTTCTTCTTAACAAACAGCACTGGTGATCCCCAAGTTGATGTACTAGGTCTGATAAATCCCTTCTCAAGCAGCTCATCTAACTGTTTCTTCAACTTCTAGAGTTCTGTCGGTGCCATCCGATATGGTGCCACCGAGATAGGTGTCACTCCGGCATCAGATCGATGGTGTACTCAACTTCCCTATCAGGTGGCAATCCTGGTAGATCCTCTGGAAACACATATGAAAACTCCCTCACAACTGTGATGTCCCCCAAAACTGGTGTCTGAACTTCTTCGCCCTTGACATGAGTCAACAAAGCATCTGGATCATGCGGCTTCATCTTGAAATCCTGATTAGCAGAGATACTGCATGTAGCAGCAGCTCTCCCAATACCTGTCAATAAAACCTGTCGCCCACCATCGGATGTCAGCAGCACTTCCTTAGTTCGATAGTTTACCATAGCACTGTACCTGGACAACCAATCCATCCCCAGAATAATATCGAAACCTCCCATGTTCATCACAACCAACCGTGCAAGAAAAACCTCCTATCGTACGAAAGCGAAGCGTCTCTGGACACATGGGTTAACCTGGCCACTATACCCGCAGGTAACCTAACCCTCATCGGACAAGTTAAACTCTCTTCCGTACAATTATGTTGTATTGCAAAACTTTGCGCGACAAATGAATGCGTAGCACCAGGATCAATCAAAGTATAAGCAATGCTACCAAAGACTGTAAAAGTACCTGCTATAACATCGGCATTCTCTGGATCCTCATCAACGGTGATCACAAATGCTCTCGGTACTGCTGCACTCTGATTCATGGCTGACTAGGTTCTAGCAAGAACAACTCCACGTCCTCGGCCTCGGCCAACTCCAGAAGCACTAGGAACACTAGAAACTGAAGCTTGCACTGTCTGAGCAGGTGCCGTACCTCTAGATCTTCCCAACTTGGGACAAAAATATCGGTAGTGCCCAACTTCGTTATACTCATAGCAGCTCACCTGAGACAGAGGAAGCCTCGGGCTAGTATGCCCAAACGAAGTACCTCCAGACTGAGTCCAAGAACTGCCTCGGTTGTAGGTGTTGTTGTTCCATCCACGTCCCTGGCTTTCTGGCATAGATCGACTCTGTCCATATCCTGACTGGTTCGCTGGTGTCTGGAACCTCTTATTCTGTCCCTCAGAACTCTGTGCAGCTTGCCTCTTACGGATCTCCTGTTGCTCTCTCTCATTGCCTAACCAGATAATCTCGGCTCTCAAGGCTTCTGATAGCATGTCCTGATAAGTCTCATAAACCTTGCACCCCATGACTGTCTGATACTAGATCGAAGACCATCCCAGAAACGTTTACATCTGGCCTCCGGAGTAGATACAAACTCACTGGCATAGATGAACAGGCGGTTGAACTTGATCTCATACTCATTGACCGTCTGTTCTGCCCCCTGTTGCAGTCCTAGAAACTCTCGTTTCAGCTGGTCCTGGTACGCCTCAGAAACAAATTTCCTTTAGAACATCTCCATGAACTGATTCCATGGCATAGTGATAGGTATCGGCAGATCCCTGGTTGCAGACTCCCACCAGTCAACGGCAACTCCTCTGAACATAGCAGCGGCATATTTGGCCCACTTGTCATTCCTGCACGTGAGTTTCAGCATAACCCTGTTCATCTGTCTGAGCCACTGATCAGCATCATATGGTGTAGTGACACCGTTGAAGATCTCTGCCCCAAGCTTCTCCAGCTTCGTATACACTGGATCCTCGACTGGTCCCTGGTTTTCCTGTTCCCAAGCTTCCATGGCATCAATACGAGCATCTCTGGCATCTTGCCTTTGCAGAATCTGAGTTACCACGTTTAACATCTGCGTAGGGTCTCCCAAATTTACAATCGGAGGGTGTTCTGGACCTTCCGCAACTTGCTGCGGTTGATCCACCGATACCTGATCGTCATCTAGAAGAACTCCAGTATGCTGATTCCCTCCAACCGGATCCATTCGTCTTACCTATATGAGAATGTATATGCATGCATATTATACCATGTCATGACAGATTTTATGCACAGACAAACAATCATGCAATCACAGTTATGTCCCTAATGACCTACTGCCCGCTCCGCTACCAAAATGAAGTGCCCCGAACCGTATTTACCAGATACAGTAAGCACGTGCCGAAACTATTCTTATTGATAGAACAGGCAGTACATCGCAGTAAAATACTACACAATAAATTCAAATACAGCAGAAGTACCAAGACAACATCCGTCACCCATACTCGGAGACTATTATTTAAACCACACACACTAGCTCAACATCAGCAACATAATCCAGTACAAACAGCATCGTAAGCAATATAGGAAACCAGCAACATATATTACACAGCAGTGGAAGTCTTATATGCACATGCAGCGGAGGTATGGATTCGAATTCAGGTGGAGAAGAAAGCAGCAGCCATCAAACGTCGTACCTAAACTACGAAACAACTTAACCTACGGGATGAAACCCCGCAGGCGAGGGGTGAGTCCGAAGTGCTCACCGACCAAGGATAAACAGAGATATGCAGGCAACCATAATACTTTCGAAGAAAATACAGACAAAGATAACTCAAAGATTCTACCAAAACACGACTGAGCCAAGACCAAAAGAATATTTATTATTATTACCAATTTTATCTTTCGGGCCCCTGTCACTGGACAAGCAAGGGTCGTACCTGGTTAATAACTAATTCCGGAAGCCAGGCCAAAATACAATCCGGGATCAACATCCCAATAACAAACCAATCCGGGATCAACATCCCAATATCCAAATCATCCGGGATCAACATCCCCAATAACCAAAACAAACCGGCCATGACACCACAGAACTAGTCTCTAACCATCTAGTCGTACCACTACTTTCCACGTGACAATTAAATCATCATCTCAAATTCAATTCCAATTCCATTTCCAATACTCATTATCCTTTCCTTAATTATCCACAGTTATCAGTTCAATATTAATCTCAACACAATATCCACAAACCAATAGCACAGTTTATCAACAACAACAACAACATCATAGCAGTCAAACAACCAATAATAACCATCTTAGCAGTTCAATCAAACAATAAAACACACACAGTATTACGGGCACATATCAAAGGTTATCCACCCTCACCTTAGCCGATTATCAATTATGGAATTGTTCAACAGACTCCAAGTCCGCTTCCTCAGGTATCTGCTCGTTATCAACTCCTATATCAAACAAATAATATGCACATATAAAATGTTATGCAGATGCCATGCTAATACTGTATGCCGTAAAATTAAAGCACTGAACCAACTCAGTACTGCCTCGGATTGTTTTCCATTATCATCATAATTCACCATTTATTTTCCAGTGTTAAAAATGCACTATACTTATACCCGGTTATTATTCCGGTATTTTATTACCTTGGTAATATCCTTTTCGAAATTATTTTCCGAAATTAATTATTATATACCGTATATTTATATTTCCACAATGTTATTTCCAGAGAATATAACCCTTTGTATATATTATTATCATTTCCAAAATTATTATTTTTATTTTTTCAGAATTATATTTATTTTCCAAAATATATTTCCCAAAATAATATAATTATAGTTATTTCTTTAATTCTGGATCAGCTCAAAAGAAGTACTATTCCAGCCCAACCATTTAGCCCATACACCCAAGCTCCTCACCTCACTCAGCCCAGGTAGACATTCGGGTCAACCCGACCTAGTGTCATGACCCGACTGGGTGAAGTGGGTACTCGGGCAGCGGAGTTGTCTTCAACCCTTGGACTGCTCACCTGCAGCGCACACGAGGTAAGGCGGCACGGGACGAGGCGCGATACGGTGATGCAGGGACGAAGGCACGAGGAAAGACCGACGCCGGGCTGCAAGCGGTTGCTGGCGGCGGCACCAACGCGACGAGATGAGATGCGTGGAGGAGGCGGCGCGATGATGGTCTGCAGCGACGGCGTGCGAGCGAGGAGGAGAAGGAGAAGAGGACGGCGACGAGGTTGCAGGTGGAGGAGGTGGTGGTCTCGGGTGGCGGCAGAAGGAAGAAAGAAGGAGGAGGGGTGTTTGGGGTTGTCCAAAACGACGTAGTTTTGGTTGGGGTGTGTGTGTTTTCTTTTTTTTTTTTTTTGATTGGGTTCTTTTCACAAGTGGGTTGCACTGGACTTGTGTTTGAGTTTGCAGGGGAAGGAGATACTGGGTTTGGGTGTGGAGTTTGCAGGACAGAAAGAAGAAGTTGAGGGTGGTGTATATTGGGAAGCAAAATGTTACAGGTTAAAGGCTTGCAAATACAGATGAGGCACGGGCAAGGTACTGGCAACGCACGGGTAACACAATCTGCTCACAGGCTTCACAGTAGTAGGCGGCGGCAGCCTTAATACTGTGCAGCATGTGAGGCGGGTTCTGTCCGGACCAGAAAAAATAACCATTATACCCCCTTGACTTTATTTCTGGTCCGATAACTCGAGGATAAACCTGACTTTTCTGAAGATTTCTGGTCCCGAAAAATTCCAACTTTGGTCCGTAAAGTCCGCAGAAAAATCCTGAACGTGGGACAGAGCTCGGTTTCGGAATCCGATGCTCGAGTTACCATAAATTAATTACCCAAGATTAATTTTAATGGTAAATAACTGTGTAAAAACTTTTTACGGTACCGGTAAAAATGCAAAAATTACACGGACTGTTACAAAACATTTATCTATAAAAAATTGGATTCAAAATAACATCCTTTCTCACTCCATGATTCATTCGAGAAATAGACAACAAAAACAAAGGGAGTATGGTTTAAAACATAGATAAATGGTCTACATAGAATCAAAAAAAAAAAAGGTCTACAGGTGTTTTTGGTTTCATTGATATACTTGACCTTTTTCCTCTCGCTACTGTTAATGGGAAATATTGACTAGAAACAAATGCATGAGGATAAGTTTTTATCATTTTGTAGGAAAATAAGGGTGTGGTTATAAAATTATAGAGTGCATATGGGAGTTTAGTTGTTGTTTTAATTCAATTGGTAGTCTGGGGTTGCTGCATCCTCTCATTGTTTGTTCTTTTCTTTCTTTCAATTAATGTTGTTCCTTCGTTAGTCATTACCGCGTTTTTAGGTGTCTTACATGGTTTGGAAGCTTCCAAGAAGGTAAGGAATCTAAGTAAATATATAAGAGTATATAAGAATGACCCCTAAAGTTGTTTTATTTTAGGCCACGTGGCAGAATGTGTGTTTAGTATTTTAAACTTAATTTTCTCTCAATTAATTAATTAATATATAATTTTTTTTATTTTTTCATATGAAACGCCCCGACCCGTATTTGCCGTACACAGTAACACATGCCGGAACTGTGACAACCCAACCAAACCAAGCCCAACATACAGTGTATACAACAGTAACTCGGGCTCAACAGCCCAAAATAGGAAACATCATTAATAACAAAACCGGCCCAATGGCCCAACAAGACTTAACAACTCACAAAAACACTGTATGCGACACTGATGCAAACTATGGATCCGAGCCCTATCCAAGGGATAATACCGCAGCCTGTCTGAAATGCACCAAACCTGTACCACAAATAACTCATCCTACGGGAAGAAAGCCCGCAGGTGAGGGGTGAGTCCGAAGTGCTCACCGACGAAGGATAGACAATCAATAAGCACACTATAAATACTCAAGGTCAAACAGTAATAACAGCCAAATATATACCAATACAAAGGACTCGACCCAAAACCAGTCCAAGACCAAAAAGACTCAAATAAAATCCAATTTTCCAGTTTTATCTTTCCGGGCCCCGTCACGGACAAGCTAGAGGTCAGACCTGGTTATCAACACATTTCGGGTGCCAGACCAAATCCAGAGAACCCAGGGATCGACATCCCAAAAATACGAACCCAGGGATAGACATTCCAAAAATAATCACGGGATAGACACCCCAAGCATAGACATGCTTATCACAAGTAACCCAGGTCAAGGCCACCACAGAACAATCTTATACCATCAAGTCGTACCACTACTTATCACGTGACAATTATATTACCGTCATCAAAATCATATCACAGGGATCAACATCCCTAACCAAAATACCGGGATAGACATCCCTATCCAAAATCAAGGATCGACATCCTTACCGCAATTTATTATTTATCCATTGTACTTAATCCAAAAGACACAACAATAGACATCCAAAAACAACCAGGACACTGGGATAAACATCCCGAAACATGCCACAGCAAATGCAACATCCAACAAGGCAATAATCAACAAAACATAATAACCGAGTAATACAGGCACATATTGAAGGAAATCCATCCTCACTTTGGCCAACTACTCAACTCTGAAGAAAATGACCGGTCCAAAGCCGATTCCTCGGCCTGATACCAAAACCTACACAACAAAACAATATACTCACATAAATGCACATAATCGGTATACTATGATGCCAAAACTGCGAAATAACCCATCCCGGTTCATATCCTTTTGAAGCGCCCCGACCCGTATTTACCGTACAGGGTAAACACGTGCCGTAACTGTTCTTACTACAGTAGCAGACAGTTCATACAATGTGAAATACAATACAAGCAAACCCCAAATACAACATTCGTCACTCGTTTCCGGGGACCTTATTCAAGCCAGTACACTCCAATCCAGTCAACAACAAATATAATACAGCAGCAACAACAACAACACAATAGAAAAATAAGCAGCGGAAGACTAGAATGCAGATGCAGCGGGGTATGGATCCGGAGTCAGGTGGAGAAGAAAGCAGCAGCCAACGAACATCGTACCTGATCTACGATCAACCAAACCTACGGGATGAAACCCCGCAGGCGAGGGGTGAGTCCGAAGCGCTCACCGACGAAAGATAAACAGTGATATATTCAACCATAATACTTTCGAAGTAAACACAACAATCATAACATTAAGCTCAAACGTTCACAACACAAGAAAATTTACCATAACAACTATACCAAGTCCAATGAATGCTTAATTATTTTTATTACCAATTTTATCTTCCGGGCCCCGTCACTGGACAAGCTAGGGTCGTACCTGGTTATTAACTAATTCTGGATGCCAGGCCCCACCACAATCCGGGATCAACATCCCCATATCACAAATCCGGGATCAACATCCCAATTTCTCAAATCCGGGATCAACATCCCAATATCACAAATACGGGATCAACATCCCAATATCACAAATCCGGGGTCAACACCCCAACCAACTAACCCTCTGGCCATGACACCACAGAACTAGTCTCTAACCATCTAGTCGTACCACTACTTTCCAAGTGACAAATATATCATCATCTCAAATTCCAGTTCCATCCATTACTCTTTCATCAAGTTCCCAATTTCTATTATCTCAGATTAGTAATCACAATCCAACAACAGCATCAATAATTCCACAGCAATCAGGTAACAGTCAATAATTATTCTAGCAGATCAATCTAGCAACAAAATACACAAACAACAAAGAAACACACACAGCATTACGGGCACATATCAGGGTTTATCCATCCTCACCTTAGCCGATATCAAGTCTGGAACTGTCCAACTGACTCCAAGTCCGGCTCCTCAGGTATCAGCTCGTTATCAACCCCTATATCAAGCAGATAATATGCACATATAAGTGGTATGCAATGTCATGCTACTATTGCATTTACGAAAAGTTAAATACGGACTCGTCTCGGTTACTTTCCCGGGTTATTTCTATTTCCGTCACAATTCACCGTTTATTCGTAAGTGTCAAAATAATACTATTCTTATACCTATACTTACTTCCGGATATTATTCCGGTACAATACCTACTTGATAATACCCTTTCCAATTTATTCCTACAAGTAGGCACTTTCCAAAATTATTAATTACTCTTACTATTATTTTTATTCCGTGGTTATCTCCTCAATATTCTACTATTTATATTTTCCTAGAATACAAGTTATCCTTATTCCCAAGGTATATCTATTTTATTTTCCATAATATTATTTACCCTAATTACACCCCTTTTCCTTTTTTTTTCCAATTAATTCCTTTTTTTCAGAATTTTTCTATCTATTCCAGATTTATATTTTTTTTATCTTTCTCCCTTTTTTTTTATTTATTTTCGGGCTAGGCCAAGTCCAGACCCAAACCCAATCCAAACCTAACCTCTAGCCCACACACTTAAGCCCACTACAACCCAAGCCCAGTTTACCACCCATCCAAGTCAATTAACCCACATGCCAAGGCCCACTATACACCCCATACCCGCGACCCATGACCCGTAACCTATCGGCCGACCCGACCACAATTAACCGGGTCATCAACGACCACGGTCTGCAGCTCACCTGCAGCGGCGGCGACGTCGACGCGGGGCGGCAGATCGAGGCGCGAAGGAGACGGCTGCAGGCGGGGAGGCGCGACCGGAGCGAGGGGCTGTGGCGGCTGTGTCGATTGGTAGAGAAAGGAGAAGACGGGTGGATCCGGGCGGCCTGCTGTCGGATCCGGCGATTGCTGCAGTCGATGGCGGTGTGTGGCGACAGCAACGGCGAGCGAGGAGCACGAACGCGGTGGCGACTGGTGGCGACGAGATGCTCTCCGGTGGTTGGGCTCGATGATGTGGCCGGCTGTTGGTGGTGGAGCTTGGTGCCAAAACGACAGCCGGGTGGGGGTTGGTGTGCTGACGACGACGATGGTGGTGGTGGCAGACGCGTGTGGTGTACTGTGTGAGGCGTTTTTCTTTTTTTTTTTTATTTACTGGTTTTAGTTAACTGGTTATTTGTGAGAATGAAGGGATACTGGGTTTTCTTGTGTTTTTGCAGGTGAAGGTTTGTAGGTGTTGCAGATGAAGTTTTCAGAGGAAGAAGATAGTGAGGAAGAGATGATGATAGGCAGGAGATGGTGGTGAGGAGGGTGAGTGCAGCAGACAGGGAAATAATACACCGAGTCACGTTCTGCACAGGAGGGAGACAATCCTTCACATGCGCACAGGAGGAAGGCGGCTGCATTATGCAGTGGTGTTCCGTCCGGACCAGAAAGTATCAATAACACCCCCATGACTTAATTTCTGGCCCGATAATTCAAGGTTAAACCTGACTTTTCTCGACATTCCTGGACCGAAAAATTCCAACTTTAATCCGTAAAATCCACAAAAAATCCCGAGCATGGGACAGGGCTCGGTTTCGGATTCCGATGCATAATTTACCCTGAAATAATTACCCATGATTATTTTAATTTGGCAAATTACTGTACAAAGTGTTTTTACAGTCCCGGTAAAATGTAAATTTTTACCCGGGCTGTTACACCTTTATTATCATCTTTACCGAAAATATTATACCGTGCGTATATCCCAATATAATTTCGGTACCATACTTTAATTAAAACTCTTTTAAAAATATTCATAAATTAATTATACTTTTCCCAAAATATAATCACCATAATTTTCTGGAAAATATAACATATGTATATATATTTTTCCGAAACATTTTTCATAAAATATATTACTTGCCGATAATAATTATCCAAATATTATTATATTATAAGACCATATTTCCAGTAAATATAATTATATGAATTTATTTTCCTGGAAATAAATACGAATTTACGTATATACATATATATTTCCAAAGGTAATAATTATATATATTCTCAAAACTATTACTTTTGTATACCATAAATACATATTTCCAAAAATAGTTAATTGCCATAATTTCCCAAAATATATATTTTTCTATAACATAAATATATTCCCAGAATATATATGTATTTATTATTATTATTATTATTCCCTTTTTTTTAATTTCTTGATAGGGCCAGCCCAAAGAATTAGACCAGCGCAACCAACATAGCCCAGATGCAAGGTCAAGTCAACAGCCCGATTAGTCCATATCACTATTAACCAAGTTAGCCCAATTATTAGAGGAACGGTGAAGCAACCCAGGAGCTGCCCAAGCTTCAAAAGAAACGACGTCGTGCTTACCAATGCGTCGTCTTCCCCATTGAATTCACGCTGCCATGGCCATCATCACCAAGAATTCCAATCCACCAACAACTCATGGCTGCAACCAGTTATACAAGTCGCTGCAGAAAATGATTTCACAAATTCAACCTCAAACAACTCACCCACGACGGCTCACAGACGGGGACAGGGGAGCGCGAGAGCAGGGGAAGGGAAACGGAGGCGTCTTTGCTGTGAAGACCCGACGACGGCGAGCTCTGCAAATCGAGTCGCGGAGGGAGGAATACGCGAGTAAGGCGAGTCAGCTCGGGAACGGCGGCGATGAGCAGCAGGCAACGACGCAGGGAAGAGGCCGGCTGCAGGCGAGCGGCGACAAGGTGGAGGCGGCGTCGTCGGCAGCAGGGGCAGCGACTGTGGGGCTGTCGGTAGTGGGTCTTCGTCGCGAGAGGAGGAAGAGGAGATGGTGGTGGCGTCGAGGTGGTGTTGGTCTCGGGCTTCTAGTGGACGGCGGAAGGGAGGAGGAGAAAAGTTGATGGTGGTAGTGGTGGCAGTCGGAACGGGTGGTGGCCGGTTGTGTTGTGTGTTGTTGTTGTTTACTTTTCTTTTTTTTTTTTGAGATGGTTGCTGGGGAAGAAAGCTGGTATGTGTGTTGTTTGCAGTTGATGGTTTGCACTGGTTTGGCAGAAGATAGCTTTGCAGGTGAGGCAGGGAAGATGTAGTTGGCTAAGAATTGGTGTAGGTACACTAGAAGCAGAGTAAGCACGGGAACTGATGATGACTCGGGAAAAGAAGGAAAAAGTTTTCACATGTTGCACAGGGAAACAAATCACAGGCTGCACAGTGGGAGGCGGCTGCGTGACTCAATCACGCAGTCGTGTTGCGACCGGACCAGAAAATAACCGGTACCCCCTTAGTTATTTTCCGGTGTGATTTTTCCGAAAATTCCGGGACCCGAAAAAAAATACCAACTTAGGTCCGAAAAATCCACGGAAAAATCACGAGCGCGGGAAAACTCTCGGTTTCGAAAAACAACGCCCAATTTACCTTGAATTAATTACTCAAGATTAATTCAACAGTAAATCACGGTAAAAGGCTTTTACAGTCCGGTAAAAAACCAAAATTTTTACCCAGGCTCTTACAGTCTACCCACCTTAAAAATAATTTCGACCCGAAATTCCGTCTTATCCGTGGGTCCTGCCACGATAAGCTTCTGGCACACTCTGCCAGGTGTCCAAACTCAACGCGTTATGTCGCTTATACCCTTAAGCGACATCTCATCCTCTATAAAAACCAAACCTCATGACTGGCAAACTCACACACAGCCATGGACTCTCCACTGAGATCAAGAACTACCTCAGACTCCAAGAACAACAGCTACATCGGCGGCACTGCCTTCCAGACAAGTTCCGTTGAAGAACCTCCCAAGAAATGCTTCAAAACCAACTTCATCGGCCTGAAGGAACACATGGTCGTCTCCCTAAGACAACGAAAGAAGCGTGCCAACATGAAAGTTGAAGATCGAAAGGGCAAGGCGACGGCTGAAAGCAGCACTCCACAGTAGACACTGACGCAGCTGAACGTCTCACTGAAGAAGATCAGCTCGGCGGTGTTGCAGATAGAACTGGCGTGCGCGGAACTCTTTCCTCACGTCAAAAACGTCCAAAAACTTGTAAAAGACCTAGAGAAGCAAGTAACTCAATAGAGTACTTCTTCTCCGTTGTAAAACTGTTATTAAATAAATAAAATAAATTTCCTTTTTAAATCAAAATTCTTATATTACAAAGTCTTATGTTAAGCAGAAAAATAAAACATCTCAAAACAAAACAAAAATCAACAATAAGACTATAAAATCAAACATAAGGAAATTAAAAACAAAATTCGGTTAACAAAATCAAAACATAAAGAAGTTAAAACAAAACATGTTTTCATGATCGGTGCTCGTATCGGACGTAAACACCCTCGAACCCAAGAAACGTAACGTACACAGCTAACGGTGACGTCGGTTTCCCTCGTGGAAAAGACATCCGTTAACTCGCACGGTGACGATCACGAGAGCATCCTGTGTCCCTCGAAAGAAACGTTACCCAGTTGTCCACAAATTCCGCATGAGCCAAAAACGTGTGTCAAGACAACGTATACCTCCACGATGCCCGAACAGGTGTAAGCTTGTC
The DNA here is from genome assembly GCA_028386065.3 of Turnera subulata. NCBI lineage: Eukaryota > Viridiplantae > Streptophyta > Magnoliopsida > Malpighiales > Passifloraceae > Turnera > Turnera subulata. The sequence continues at coordinate 12,834 of JAKUCV010002946.1, forward strand.
GCACATGCGCTCTACTCGAGGTATGGTTCCATCAGTCTAGCCTCAACGGTCACGGATGCATGTGATAAAAGGTGCAAGAAAATATAGAAAAGTCATGAAAAGAAAGGACAAAGTAGCCAGGGCGAAAGAAATTCACGAGATGGAAAAAGGCTGAAAAACTCTGGCATTGTAGCCCGAAAAACGTATAAAGTAACAAAGCAATAAATGAAGCAAACGGAAAATTTTCAAAAAGCAAATCTTGAAAATCGAAAACAGTAATCACGCTCCCCATAAGGGTATAAAAGACAGAGCGGTGAGGTGTAAATCATCAAAAGCATCCAAAAGCAAACAAGACATCCAGGCAACCAAAACCACAACGTTCAGAAAAACAAAATACCCACGCTTCCAAAACACGATGCCTGCTCCATCATCCGTCTTCTTCGTCGAAGGTGCCAATCTAGGCAGAAGAAACCGTCTGGCCTACAGCATGGTCAACGAACGTCCAGAAGAACTACCGAACGAGCTTGGCAGAATGCCGCGTCTGGTCTTCGTCGACAAACTCTACTCATCGCGATTCTTTGTCACTCTCGTGGAAGAGACGTTCTTCCTGGAGGACCTTGGCACTCTGAGGACCTCCTTCTACGGCTCGACAAACTCCATCATGTTCTTCATCTCGGAAAGACTTCAGGAGTTCAACCTAGAGCCCACTTGCCATATCCTGGAGCAAGGTACCTACTACCAACTCTTGAAGACGGCCCAGAGCATGCCCAGAGTAACTCGTCCGCCCGTAACTTGGCCCAAGGCCCGACTACTGGTGTGGAACTGCCGAGGAGTCGCTAGGCATTCCCAGGAGTTCTCGCGTACCCTGAGAGACCTGAAGAACCAATACAAGCCAAACATGGTTCTTCTCACCGAGACCCAGTGACAGCCTCAAGACGATCACGGTCTCATCCCACTCTGGTTCCCTCAAGCAAACCGGTTCGAGCTTCCCGGCCAGAACAACGCAGGCGGCATGTGGTTCTCGTGGAGCGATAGCATCCAAGCCAACATCAACAACGACCCCAACAGCTTCAGGGTAAACGTCGTTCCGAGAAGATAAATGTATTTTACCTTTTTTATAAAATATCAATGTAATATTTCTGTTTGTAATCAAAATATTAGTATTATTAATAATATTTATATTTCTGCTTATTTATGGCATCATTACCTCTTATGTGTATGTTCTGCGATAGCTGGCGTCCCTTGACTGGATCCATAATGCACTAACTAAAATGATATAAAATAATAAACAAATGGAGCGAATTATGCAAACAAGGACAACAGACACACAAGGACTGCCCAACAAGACCTAACGCCCGCTCCGCTACCAAAATGAAACGCCCCGACCCGTGTTTGCCGTACACAGTAACACGTGCCAGAACTGCGACAACCCAACCAAACCAAGCCCAGCATACAGTGTATACAACAGTAACTCGGGCTCAACAGCCCAAAATAGGAAACATCATTAATAACAAAACCAGCCCAATGGCCCAACAACAGTAAAAATAATGCACAACGGAAGACTTAACAACTCACAAAACACTGTATGCGACACTGATGCAAACTATGGATCCGAGCCCTATCCAAGGGATAATGCCGCAGCCTGTCTGAAATGCACCAAACCTGTACCACAAATAACTCATCCTATGGGATGAAAGCCCGCAGGTGAGGGGTAAGTCCGAAGTGCTCACCGACGAAGGATAGACAATCAATAAGCACACTATAAATACTCAAGGTCAAACAGTAATAACAGCCAAATATATACAAATACAAAGGACTCGACCCAAAACTGGTCCAAGACCAAAAAGATTCAAATAAAATCCAATTTTCCAGTTTTATCTTTTCGGGCCCCGTCACGGACAAGCTAGAGGTCAGACCTGGTTATCAACACATTCCAGGTGCCAGACCAAATCCAGAGAACCCAGGGATCGACATCCTAAAAATATGAACCCAGGGATAGACATCCCAAAAATAATCACGGGATAGACATCCCAAGCATAGACATGCTTATCACAAGTAACCCAGGTCAAGGCCACCACAGAACAGTCTTATACCATCGAGTCGTACCACTACTTATCACGTGACAACTATATTACCGTCATCAAAATCATATCACAGGGATCAACATCCCTAACCGAAATACCGGGATAGACATCCCTATCCAAAATCAAGGATCGACATCCTTACCGCAATTTATTATTTATCCATTGTACTTAATCCAAAAGACACAATAATAGACATCCAAAAACAACCAGGACACTGGGATAAACATCCTGAAACATACCGCAGCAAATGCAACATCCAACAAGGCAATAATCAACAAAACATAATAACCGAGTAATACAGGCACATATTGAAGGAAATCCATCCTCACCATGGCCAACTACTCAACTCTGAAGAAAATGACCGGTCCAAAGCCGGTTCCTCGGGAAACTGCCCGATACCAAAACCTACACAACAAAACAATATACTCACATAAATGCACATAATCGGTATGCTATGATGCCAAAACTGCGAAATAACCCATCCCGGTTCATATCCTTTATTATCATCTTTACCGAAAATATTATACCGTGCGTATATCCCAATAAAATTTTGGTACCATACTTTAATTAAAACTCTTTTAAAAATATTCATAAATTAATTATACTTTTCCCAAAATATAATCACCATAATTTTCTGGAAAATATAACATATGTATATATATTTTTCCAAAACATTTTTCATAAAATATATTACTTGTCGATAATAATTATCCAAATATTATTATATTATAAGACCATATTTCCAGTAAATATAATTATATGAATTTATTTTCCTGGAAATAAATACGAATTTACGTATATACATATATATTTCCCAAGGTAAAAATTATATATATTCTCAAAACTATTACTTTTGTATGCCATAAATACATATTTCCAAAAATAGTTAATTGCCATAATTTCCCAAAATATATATTTTTCTATAACATAAATATATTCCCAGTATATATATGTATTTATTATTATTATTATTCCCTTTTTTTTAATTTCTGGATAGGGCCAGCCCAAAGAATTAGACCAGCCTAACCAACATAGCCCAGATGCAAGGCCAAGTCAACAGCCCGATTAGTCCATACCACTGCTAACCAAGTTAGCGCAATTATTAGAGGAACGGTGAAGCAACCCAGGAGCTGCCCAAGCTTCAAAAGAAACGACGTCGTGCTTACCAATGCGTCGTCTTCCCCATTGATTCAAGCTACCATGGCCATCATCACCAAGAATTCCAATCCACCAACAACTCATGGCTGCAACCAGTTATGCAAGTCGCTGCAGAAAATGATTTCACAAATTCAACCTCAAACAACTCACCCACAACGGCGACGACGGCTCACAGAGGGGGACAGGGGAGCGCGAGAGCAGGGGAACGGAAACGGAGGCGTCTGTGCTATGAAGACCCGACGACGGCGAGCTCTGCAAATCGAGTCGTGGAGGGAGGAATACGCGAGTAAGGCGACTGCAGGTATAGCCCATCGGCTCGGGAACGGCGGCGGTGAGCAGCAGGCAACGACGCGGGGAAGAGGCCGACTGTAGGCGAGCGGCGACAAGGTGGAGGCGGCGTCGTCAGCTGCAGGGGCAGCGACTGTGGGGCTGTCGGTAGTGGGTCGTCGTCGCGAGAGGAGGAAGAGGAGATGGTGGTGGCGTCAAGGTGGTGTTGGTCTCGGGCTTCTAGTGGACGGCGGAACGGAGGAGGAGAAAAGTTGATGGTGGTAGTGGTGGCGGTCGGAACGGGTGGTGGCCGGTTGTGTTGTGTGTTGTTGTTGTTTACTTTTCCTTTTTTTTTTTTGAGATGGTTGCTGGGGAAGAAAGCTGGTATGTGTGTTGTTTGCAGTTGGTGGTTTGCACTGGTTTGGCAGAAGATAGCTTTGCAGGTGAGGCAGGGAAGATGTAGTTGGCTAAGAATTGGTATAGGTACACTAGAAGCAGAGTAAGTACGGGAACTGATGATGACTCGGGAAAAGAAGGAAAAAATTTTCACATGTTGCATAGTGAAACAAATCACAGGCTGCACAGTGGGAGGCGGCTGCGTGACTCAATCACGCAGTCGTGTCCCGACCGGACCAGAAAATAACCGGTACCCCCTAAGTTATTTTCCGGTGTGATTTTTCCGAAAATTCCGGGACCCGAAAAAAATACCAACTTAGGTCCGAAAAATCCACGGAAAAATCACGAGCGCGGGAAAACTCTCGGTTTCGAAAAACGACGCCCGATTTACCTTGAATTAATTACCCAAGATTAATTCAACAGTAAATCACGGTAAAAAGACTTTTACAGTCTGGTAAAAATCTAAAATTTTTACTCGGGCTGTTACATCGTACCATATATTTTTTATTAGGTTTAGACATCGAAAAAAATTTAAATATATAATATTAAATTTATACAATGTGTTTGGACTATTTACAAAGCCTATTAGGTTCGAAAACCGGAATCAATAATAAGTATATATAACCCAATGCATTAAATTTGATCCTTATATAACCTACTTATTTATACATATATTTTATTTATTAGGTTATGAATTGAAACTAATTATATATGTATATATATATATATATTAAATTTATACAATATATCCAGACTATTTGCAAAAATTTCAAAAATTAATAATTAGATTCTGAGATTGAAATGTATATATTAAATTTATAGAATGTATCTAGACTATTTCTGAAAGATACTTATTAAGTTCAAAAATCAAAATGAATAAATAAATATACGTATTGACAAAATAGGTTTATAAAATTAACAAGTACAATTGGAATTCTATTTTATAAACTCATTATAATGACAAAATAGGTTGTATATATTTATTATTGATTTAAGTTTCTGAACCTAATAGATAGGTTTATAAATAGTTTGGCTACATTGTACAAGTTTAGTATATATATTAGAGCACATTTTGTAACAAACGGATGAAAAATATCCTACAAGAAAAATACAGGGATGAAAAATATGATTAGTCTTCTCAAAAATATACCCAAGTATTTATTTGAGTTTGTAAATCGAGATATAATTACAATAAGATGTAAGAAAGCAAAAAAGATATATATTGGTATATGTGCTTTTATTATTGTGAATATAACATACATCATCTGTAACAGCCCCGGTAAAAATTTAGATTTTTACCTGGGACTGTAAAAGTTGTTATACAGTGATTTACCTATGAATTTAATCTTGGGTAATTAATTCAAGGTAAATCGGACATCGTTTTTCGTAACCGAGATTTTTCCCGTGCTCGGGATTTTTCCGTGGATTTTAGGGACCAAAGTTGGTATTTTTTCGGGTCCCTGAATCCTCAGAAAATCACACCAGAAATATAACTAAGGAGGTGTATCAGTTATTTTCTGGTCCGGACGGTACACGACCTACCTGCATGATTGAGGGCTGCACCGCCTCTTTCTTTTGTTGCCCGTGCTTTGCCTTTCTCGTGTGTCACCAGGGCTTTGCTTGTGTTTTTTTTTTCACTTCCATAAAAGCTATCACCATCTTCTTCCCTGCAAACACACACAAATAACCCAGTGCCGCCTTCTCCTTCCTCTTCACCTACAATCCTGCAAAACTCCTCAAACACCCAGTACAACCACAAAAAAAAAAGAAAAAAGAAAACGCAACACACAACAAACACCATCCACCAACCAGTGATTGCCACGTCACCTCGTCACCTCGTCACCTTCCTCACCTCCCTCACCTCCCCTGCTACTGTTCAGGCAGTAGTGAACCGCGCCGCCACATGCATCACCACCCCCACCATCGCCTCCCTCGCAGCGTTGCCGATCGGACGCCGCTTTCGCCTCCCGATTCCACCCCTCGATGCGCCGCCGGCAGCAAGAACCCGACGGCTGCCTTCCTTGGCCCGTCGCCGTTGCACTGCCATGTTCACCAGCAGCCGACGCCGCCTCCCTTTGCCTCCACCATGCCGTCCCCTGCTCGTGTCGCCCTCTCCTCCGTCTTCGTTCCGTTCGAGCCGCCGTCGTCTGCAGCTTCCAAGGTGAGCAGACCCGTTTGGAGGTGGATTCGACCCGGACTCGCCTGGGTTGACCCGGATGCCTGGCGGGTTTGGTCTCGCAGGCTGTGGTGTTATGGGTTGACCGTGGGCTCGAGCTGCTGTGGAGCTGGGCCTGACCATACGGGCCTGTCTGCTGCTTGACTTAGGCTCCTTGGGCTTGGACATGGGTTGTGCTTTTTGGCCCAGTCCGAATTAAATAAAAAAAATGTATAATAAAATATATAATCCTAGAAAAAATATAGGTTATAAAAATTATATTTTTTGGACATAATTATTTTGGTATACATGGGTATATTACTTTGACACATAATGTATTTCTTTTTGGAAAATAAATATGAGACAATATATCGGTTTGAAAAATATATAGGTATCGATATGTTATGGAAACATCTTTTAAATATATATATATATATATATGATTATATCTTCTGGGAAATTATATTACGATAAATACTTTTTAGGAAAATATATATATATAATTCTTATGAAAATTATTTTGGGAATAACTTTTGGAAATATATATGTAAGACTACTTTCGGTAAATGTTTTGGAAATAAATATTGTATTGTATATTCTGGGTAATATTTCACTAAGTATATATAATAATACCTTTTTGAAAAAAATAAAATAATGATATTTGGTAATTATATTTTGGCAAGTATAATAATTTTATGGAGATGATGACGTATAACCGAGGGGGGTTTTAATTTACAGTTTATGGCATCATGGCATACCGATTATGTTCATCTTATGTGTGCATTTGTTATTTGTTATATAGGAGCTGGTATCGAGCAGTATTCCGAGGAACTGGCTTTGGACCGGTTGATGTTTCCATAATTGATAATCGGCTAAGGTGAGGATGGATAACTCTTGATATGTTGCCTATAATACTGTTGTGTGTTCTTGATACTTGGATGTGCTTTGTTGTTGATTGAACAAGTTGTGTGCTGATATATATTGTTGTTGGATATTTGATGATATGGAATTGTGTTGGTTATTTGGCTGCTATGGTTATTGTTGTTGTTGTTGTTATAATGTTGACTTGCTTGATTGAACCACTGTGTTGATTGTTATTGGTTCCTTGGATGTGAATGATGTTGGATTGTGAATAATTGGTGTTATGGAACTGTTGATGGATTTGTCTGTTGTATAACTTGAGTTAACAGAAAGTTGGATAATTGTTTGACTGTTATGGATATTGTGATTATTGTCGATGGACTGTGTTGTGATTTGATAATTGGAATAAACTGTGATATGGATAATTGGGAAAAAGAAAATGGAAATTGGAAGTTGATTTGAGATGATGTTTTTATTGTCACGTGGAAAGTAGTGGTACGACTAGATGGTTAGAGGCTAGTTCTGTGGTGTCATGGCCGGTTTAGTTTGGTTATTGGGGATGTTGATCCCGGTTTGGTTTGGTTATTGGGATGTTGATCCTGGATTGGTTTTGTTATTGGGATGTTGATCCCAGGTTTGTTTGGCCTGGCATCCGGAATTAGTTGATAACCAGGTACGACCCTAGCTTGTCCAGTGACGGGGCCCGGATATTAAAATTGGAAAAGTTAATAAGTGAGTCGTGTCTTTTGGTTTGAGTTTGGGATGTCGATTCCTGTGATTTGGTTTTGGGATGGATATGACTTAATTGTCACGTGGTAAGTAGAGGTACGACCGGATGGTTTGAGACTGTTCTGCGGTGGCCATGATCTGGGTTACTTGTGATGGACATGTTGATGCCGGTTTGATTGGGATGTTGATCCCTGAGATTTGTTATTGGGATGTTGATCCGGGTTCTTTTGATCTGGCACCAGGAACAGGTTGATAACCGTACGACCCTAGCTTATCCGTGATGGGGCCCAGAAAGATAAAATTGGAATAATAATAAAGTCTTGGGATTGTTTGGGTCGAGTCTTTGGTTTGGTATGTAGTGGCTGTTGATGCTTGTATTTCTTCTTTGAAGTATTATGGTTGCCTGCATATCTCTGTTTATCCATGATTGTGCTTAAATGTACCGGTGAGCGTTTCGGACTCACCCCTCGCCTGCGGGGTTTCATCCCGTAGGTTGAGTTATTTGTGATTCAGGTACGATGCATTCTGGCGGCTGTGACGTTACCTCGGGCAGGACTTGGATCCATAAGTTACATTGCATGGTTTCATACTATTATTGAGAATGATAAAATTGCTTCCGTTGTGCTATATTTTGGGTCCCCGGATTTGGGTGACATGTTTGTTATTGGGCCGTTGAGCCGGATTATTGTTATATACACTGTTTGTGCCACGTGTCGGCACTGTTTTATGGTGAATACTGTTTGACAGGTAATTGTTGGTCGGGGTGTTTCATCATCTTTGATGATTTTACGTTTTTTTATATGGTAAATTTAGTTATACTATCATTATTTATTAGAATATAACATAAAATTTTTAAAATGTATTTGTACCAACTTAAAATAATATTTTTAATTTAAAAATATTAAAATATAATATATTTTTAATATTTATTTTTTTATTATATAAATAAATATTTATAATGCGTATGTATGATATATCTACGTATTCACGCTGGAAGTGTACTAGTTGGAATAATAAATAACCATTCTTATTTCTCCACCTGGATCTTAGTGCAAATATGCCAATGCGTGGCCGGGCCAGGCAAGGTGAGCCGTGAGCCCGCCTCTCCCACCCAGATCCTAAATTTAGCCGGGTAGGATAAAATTTGGATCGCTCCTTGATTGGTAGGGAAACATATTATTCTCTCCTATTGGGTACCACGGTGTGACCAGGGATATATCCGGTAAAAATATAATTCCACAAACTTCCTTCAATGATTTTCTTAACTTTTGTTTTCATTCTAGCACTTTTCCATTTAGATTCATTCTCCACAAAGTTCAACCATATAGAATCAATTACATCTATATCGCCCAGCACATGAGAACCCCCATATATGCTAAAGTAATTATCCATCTTTGGCCAAACTTCTTCCGCACACTTTGCAAAATTTAGCTGCACAAAATCGTTATTGTAATCTGTCTTTGAAAGAGTTTGGCAAGAAAGTAGCCAAATCTTCAAAATGCCTCTTTGATGCTCTTATGCCTTCTAGAATTCTTCCTTCTCATCTTGGCACACCAATAGGACAGATAACGGTCATTTCATTTGATTGGTGGAAGTTTTTAACTTTTCCCCATACTCCTCTCATGTGAGTACACTTGGAAATGTACCTTCTTTCTCTAACCCAAAAAAGAGTTGTTGTTTTGTCTTGTTTCTTCTAAAAGGACAAGAAAAACATCCATAAAACACCTTGCACTTTGGCTTTGAAAATTCTGGAAGATTTCTCAATTTGTTGTGTCTAGAGGATAAGATTTTTGATGAAGAGGCATAGTACAAGACAAGAGAGATGTAGAGGACAACAAAAAACTAAAAGAGCCGTTGGGGCTCCTTCTATCCACGAAAAAAAACTAGTTATGTTGTAAAATATTTGATTTTAATGTCTAACAAAGAAATTGGAACAGGTATGAAGATGGTGGAGACGAAGACATGGTGGAGAGGAAAAATGAAGAAGGAGCAAGCTCTGCTTTTCGTTGCTGCTGTATATTCACTTTGTATTTCATATACATTGATATATATAGATGGGATGGAGCTTGGTAGATAGGTCATGACATCCACGTGCATAAACTGTTTTATAACACTCCCCTTGGATGTCATTGTGTTTTGGGTAGAACACGCTTAGGGAGAACTGCCTCATTAAAAACCTTACCAAGAAAAACCCAGTGGGATAAAAACTTGGTGAAGGAAAAAAGAGTGCAGTGCGTACTCTACTCCCCCTCATTTTGGCCTCTCTTGATTTCTTGATGTTGTTGCATGCCAATCGTCCTTGTTAACTTTCGGTGATATCTAGTGACAGATGCCATGCCCGTTCACATTTGATTCAGCACTACTTTAATTGGACAGCGTTGGCAGCATTATCTTCATAATTTTGTTGTTCGAGCATCTGTCTTGCCCTCTTGCTTTTTGTAGTCCCAATGATGCAACAATTTCATGTGTAAAGTTGTGGCAGATGTCCGGCTGTGCCTTTGGTGGATCAAGTGGGGGATCAGCATCTGCAAGAACCAACTCTTCTTTCTTCGGGCTTACAGGATTAACATGACACCACATCTTTTATACCCCGAAGATAAGAGAAAATTCATATCTTGCCAATAGGCTTAAGTCAAAAGCTTCAGGCCTTATGTTACTAGCAATATAAATTGCACATCGACAGGGTACTTCAGGACCAAACTCATAGCACGGTATTTGGAAGCTTCTTCAGGAGTTCCAATCACAAAACATATAGATATCAACATAAATTTATCCATACTTAAAATGATTTAAACTCAGTTCAATTTTTGTAATTTCCCGGGAATTAGTTGCTTCAGGCAACTTGGATCCTTCAGGGATCTTCATGACTTATGGATCTATAATAATAGGCTGTAATAGCATTCACAAGATGCATTTCTAATACTTTTCATATACTGCCAGACATATCAAAATAATTGCATCCACCACAGGGGAGTATATCTCCTCATAATTAATACCTGGTCGTTTGGGTAAAAACTTTGTGCCACAAACCGTGCTTTACATCTCATTATTTATTTATTTCCGCACAAATACCCTTTTATGACCAATAGAATTTTTACACCTTCTGGTGTATGGACTACAGGTCCGGAAATTTCTCGCTTCGGGCGAGTCCAAGTGCTCGCTTCGGGCGAGTTCAATACAGCCTTAATTGTATTCCTATATTTTTGGCCAATTATACTGTGCCTACATTCGTAGGTTCATGATCCTCATTTCATTTAGCGCTATATTAAACATAAATATTCCGTCAACGGTTATTTCACATCGGTTCCATCTTATTCCTGACACTGTAATTGAGATCTCATCATGCTCATTTATTTCAGGTACCTGAGTTACTTCTGGAAATTTTATCAATTGTGTCAGAGAATCAACCTCTTCTCGAGGATTTTTAATTCAAACCTCTACTGGAGGTCTTATTTTCTCACTGGAGCCATCTTATCACTTTTGCTCCTTTTTCTCTATCGAGAATTTCTTTTCTTTTGGAACCGAGTATAATCCATATGGATTCATTTGCATACTTATATTGTTCTTCAGGAACATCAAAACAGGAGCATTTGCAGCTGGTATATAGTCACATATTTCAAATAAATATGTCTGGCAAATGACTTACTAATCTTTTGCAAGTGAATCATTTCTTAGAACTTCAAGTTCATAATAATATTCGAGGATCAAAAATTAAATATTGATAAGTCATTTCAATAATTTCTTGATCCAGCTGCTTATTTTCTCTCCCTCTGATGTTGGATAAAACATCAACTAATAAGCAAATATTGCTATAAATGAATCTCCAATCCCCTGTCATAGGTTTCAATTATCTTTATAATATATGGAGATACATATCCAACATAGATTCCCAATCTTCTTTAAGGGACTAATTTCACAACCTTGTGGTGGAGCATTATATAACTCAAGGTCCGAAGATGGGAGATACTATATATGTGACCATTAATTAATTAAATAGGGGGGTTCTTATAACATCATGTTGGCTTGATGCACAGTGTTGCTGCATATAAAATATCAATTTCTCAAGCAATAATATTTCATCAACAGTCGTGCAATCAATTGTCAATGTTCCCCCAGATTTGTTTGGGTTTATTTCCAATGATATACAGTCTCTTATTGATGAAATATCCCAGCATTATCTAGACATATAGTCTAG